>CACRXP010000917.1:170129-224308 GCA_902702965.1 Spirometra erinaceieuropaei | reverse complement strand
CCCAGCAGTTAAATTCCGCCTTTGGCTTTCTGGCCTTTCCAATTAACCCATGCAATCTCAGTAGGTTGATGATATTTACAACCTCGAACAAATATGGTGTCTGAACTGGGAGGCACAAGCGGTCGAAATATGCACCAAATTCCAGGAGCTTCTATTCCCGTGTTCCAACCTTGACTTTGACCTTGATTCTCATAGCCCTAACCCTGGCACTAATCCCAAACTTGACACTAACTCTGACTGGAACACTTACCCCAGCCCTAGCACTAACTCTCGTAAATCTAACCCCAAACTTAACATTAACCCCAACGCTAATTTTAGGCCTAAGCCTCGCGCTCCAACCGCTCCCCCGGAATTTAGGGCGAGGCCACCTGGGCAATAACTGTGCATGTGACTAATTTCTGATTGGCGGCTCCAGAAATTGTCAGTTTGGACGTGGAGGATCTGAACCCTCTGGCCCTCCCTCCAGTACTACAGTTGGCCTTGTTCTAAATTCTGGGGGAGGTCCCCATTTCTGCTTCCTAATTCTGACCTTAACTTCATCACTCACTCCAACCCTAACCCTCCTTGACCCGACCCTAACACCAATTCTCACTAACCTAACCCTATTTGGAATTTAGCGCGAGGCCATCTGTAATACGGGGTCTGTATTTCCTTGCCCAATCAAGCAGTCATTCGAAATGTCTTAGAGGCAGCATGGATTTGGTTTAGAGTAAGAGTCCCTTCCAAACTCTCTTAACCACGCCTTCCCGCTTGAATTGCAGATGTTCGCGTCACTTTTATACCATATATTGCCAATGTTCTGAATAGTGCGAAAAACTGGGGCATGACCCTGGAAACCCATTTAAGGTCATCAGGGCATGTGGATGTCCGAAGTTCACTTGAGACTCTGGTTAGCAACATGAGTGCATTACGCACCCAAAATTAAACAAACCCCGGGCTTATTTCCATGCCTCTAGTAGAATCACTCCGCAGTCAACATTTGGCATAGCTGTCAGTGGGATTCGTTTGACCCAGTTCACGTACAGTTAGGGTCAAAAATTGTCTATATGCATGGCTGACATCGTAGAGGGCAGACGAAAAAATTCTTCATACGTGGCAGTCCATTTGTACCCCTGTGACTACGCATCGAAAGTTCTCGAAAGGCCGGTCACATAGGCAGCCCGAGGAAGAAACCAGGTGAGTCCATCGCGTGTCATAACAACGCACCGGTGGAATAGATCTGCTCCAGTTTTCGCCATACGTATTCGTCCTTGCCCCCAGAGACTGCCATTTTTCCAAAAGTCAGGCAACGTATGGTCGTATACTTGAAAACCGTGAAGGGAGACTATTTTTGGCTGCAAAGGATAACTTGATTTCTCGATTTTGACCAGTGGATTTGCTGCTTTAGAAAATTTTGTGGAAATTATGCGAAAATGTGCTGATTTATGTTTGTGGGAAAGCCAAAAAGTAATAATGAAATTCACTTCCGTGTTCATAAACTTTTCCAGCTGCTAAACGAATTTTCGAGCCAACCGCGTCTGAATGGACTACGTCGTGTAAACAGGGAACTGAGTGGTTAAGTAGCAGACCCATAGCTTGTACACCACCTTCTCCGGTTCACTCTCGCCCCAGTTCCTGTCTTGCCCGCCCACCCGTGAAGTCAGTTAAAACTAAGAAACATTCTTTCAGCCATGTAAAGAAAAAGAAACCTCACAATACAGGACGTAAGATTGCCGTTTGAACACTGATTTTTTGTATCTGCCAGCTTACCATAAAGTTCTCCGTGATTGATTCGCTGAGAAACAAAGACGTCTCTCCGCAATCAGTCATCCTTCCTTGTCTTTCGCCATTTATTTGCTTTTGGTCGCCAGGACAATTGGCAGGATGGCGCATGAAGAAAATCCGATTAAATTAATGCAATTCTCACGTCTGTCTGAATTCTGATTGGGAACGGAAGTCGAATAAAGTCCGTATTTCCTAAAAAAAAACATCCAGAAAGCGCGAACAGGCAATTTTTGGCAAATTAAAAGGCCTACGTTTGTGTCTTGAGAGATGCCTTCTCTCACTTATGTCACAAATACACTCAGAACTCCTTAGACGGCGTTCTTTGGTCTATAATCGTATTCTTAGAACTTTCGACACGAGATGTTTTTCACAACTTCAAGGGAATGAGAGCTTACCTTTAAAGTAACATGACTAAATATCCACGGCCGCCTGAGTGCGGGGCATTGCTTATAAATACCGAGGATGTTAGCTAAGTAGGCAAACCGATCTTCAACTTTAGAACGAGTTCAGTTTCTAAAAGACAGACTTTATGTGCTGCTGGCAATGGTCACGCAGTAGGTAAACGAACGTATCTACGCGGAGAATGCAGACTGTTATTGACTCAGTGGTCGAGCGTTAGAGGTTATGCTCAACGACCAATTCGGGTTGAAATCTCGGCTTATCAAAACCTGGATTCGGGAATGGCTGATTGATGGCAGTTAAAAAGTCAGAAGTGGCCATTTCATCTTTCTGGTTTTGTCAGCACTTCGGCCCGTAAGGCATTTCCTCCAAATATGAGGGTTTTCATTTTCTTCGAAAACTGGAAGTGCCACGCCTTGGGAAATTTCTCTACCATGCCTTTGGCGTTTTTATCGCACCCTAAATAAGCCTGCAGGCATAATCCAGGATAAATCATGCATTTTTTGAGGGCCGTCATCCATCACAGTACTTAAGTATATCCAAACTTCGAGTTATGAACCAGTAAAGATTGCCAAGCAACAAGTGCATATTCTATTAACTGGTCACGTTTAAGACGTAGTTTTTAAAACGCCCTTGCTAAATCAGGATCTCTCCTCATCGGACATGTGGTTTTTAGTTTAACTGATTTGTAGGATATGGGGATAGGGGCACCAAATACATGTGATCTTGAATTTCAGGGGATTAAGGTTAGGGGAGTTGGGACTAGGCTAATGTAGGTGTTTGGGTGGTTGGGTTCATGAGAATTAATTTGATGGATGGGGTCTCCTAATTAGTTCATTTCATGTCCAGCTTCTAACTTTTTGCGTTTGAAAGCTATCGGCTCAGAATTTCATGCAACACTTAATTAGGTTAATGTGCTTTCACGTAGATTACTTAGGTAGATTTGAAATATTGTCGGATTTGAAACGCAATCCTGTGTTAGTACATACGCCCTAGTATGCGGGCGTTTGGTCACGCATTATTCCATCTGAATATGCTTGGACAACCTAAAAAAGCCACTACTTAAGTAAACTTTTTCCTCAACTTCCTGAAAAAAGATGTGTAACAGGACGTTAATTTGCCATGTCTAACGCCTGTAGAAGGAGAATGTCAGAGTTTTAAAGTAAATCGTACTTACGTGACTTTTCCTAAGTTCACATAGTAACTCGTGTTGCTTGTAATGCTGAATTAAGTAGGACATGCGAATTTTGATCACTCCGTAACATGTCATTAAATTCCAGATGGTTCTTGTTACGACGGGAATACGGAATAGGTACTCCTGGAATTTAGCGTGAGACGACCTACAGTACGGTGGTCCGTATTTCCGTGTCAACTTATTTAATAAATTTGGTAGTGGAAGACTTTACGAATCACAGGAATTCTTCCTGTGTCTCCGGCAGTTCGGGCTGACATTTAGTCGGTTCTGCGATAACGGGTAGGACATAAGGGAGTAGTTGTCGCCCCACGGAGTTGACATTTGCAGCCCACGCGTCCGAGGACCAGTGATACACAAGCTTTCATTTCAAACTTGAGTCGTTCGTTTCGCAGAGCTGTGCTCAGTGGAAGGTTTTTCCTGTCTGTCTCTATTGCCTATTAGGACCTCCAGAAACTACTTCGTGTATTAAGCGTGTTCTTTGGAGTCCAATGTAAGGACCCCTAAAGGCTACTTCTGTGCCCCGCATTTCATAGTCAGAACATAATGTAGGCATCCACTGTTTATTGCTGGCCTCCTGTTAGGACTAAGCCGAGGAGCCAGGCAGTAGCGTGACTAAGTTTCGGAGTTTCACCGCCTTTCGCGCAATCTGGGACAGTGCGTCGCACCCCGTGCCTAAACTGTCCTTGTAACTATACAGGACAAACTGGACGTATGATCGAATCGTGCATATATGAACATAAGCTGGCTGTGCGACGAGGTGACAAATTACCACAAGTGGATGCCCACACCTACGAGATGGGTCATTAGTCCGAGAAGTGATTGAAGCCTGGGCCTCGGATGAGATTTCAGTCAATTTATTTATCACTTAGACGGCAGGGCACAGTGCCCTAGGCAGACAGCCCCAGTCTTGAGCCATCGACCGACGACTGGCTAACCCCCCCCTCTCCCCATATAGTTGCCTTTTGTCCTGTTTTTGCTACTTTCTCGAACGATGGACTCCTGCACGAGCTTGAAAACCCTCAACAATAAACAGAATGTTTGGGTGCTCGACTGGCCTTCTTCTTTACTTATTCTGATAAGTACTTTTGCCTGACTCTCATTACTCTATACAGATGTTGTGATAAAAAAGACAACGATAGGCTTTAGGACCCCCAACTAAATTGAGCTAGCCTGTGGACCATGTCATGCGTTGAATGGCGGTAGAGGGATTTTAATGGATGGCGCAGCAGACAGGACGGAGAGCGAGGACACAGAAAATAGATAAATTTCTGTCGAAATCCTTATCGTAAGCTGTCATTTGACAAAGAAAATGAGCGCGATAATTAAAAATAAACGAATTAGCAATTTTACAAAAAATAACGGACGTTGAATAAAACTCTGCCGATAAGTTTACATTTAATCTGGAAGGGAAGGGAATTTCAAACAATGTGAACGAGAATAATTAGTGTTGTTTACACTCACACTGAATTGTAGGGCATATTTTCGGACTTGCCATCTACTCGTGGGTCTTACGCCCAATCGTTACCTAAAAACCTCTAAGTGCCTGCTTATAATGACGTTTGGCATATTCTTTCCTCTAGTTCAAGGGTTCGATAAAGAGTAATTCGGTCATATTAAAACCCTTGTCTTTTTTATTGTTACTGGTATGCCAAGAGCTTTTAAACTGTCTACTAAGGTGTACTTTCTAGAAACAGTTTAAAGTATACATCTTAAAAAAATCCGCTTACATCTCGCTAGAGTTAATTAAGATGAAAAGTCCGAGAAAACAAAGGACTAAACCGCATTTGCTAATGCATCCCGGTATACGGGATATCCTGTTTTGTCATGCAGCAGTGATCCTACGACCCATGTAGGCAGCGAACTGACGACTACCAATCAAAAATCTCAAAATGGTGTGATACGATCACCCCCGTGCGACAAAAAACAATGGGAAGTAATATTCGCCTTCTGCAGTTAGGACAGATGAGTTCACGCGACTCTAATGACACTGAGTATTTTGCCTGAATCAGCTGGCACGAAGTGGTCTTGTAGCTCAGGGCTGGAAGAGTTGCTCGCTAGTCAAAGTACTTCTGGAAAGGTGTGCGGTACGCTCTGACCTCAGCGTTTCCTTAAATGTTCACTCGACGCGTCCCCTTGAAATGGGATACTGGTGAAAAGCCTCTTCTATCCTGCAGTCAGCATGGGAGGGTTTTGGTGGTCTTTCGATTATGCTCTTAACAATGAATCGATCAGGGTACCCGTTTTGGCGAACGAGGCTTTCGTCAATCTTTAGCTCTCTCTCTCTTTCTCTCTCTCTCTGAATGTTATCAGCCAAGCAGACCCTTCTGGCAATTTACGTCAAACAGCGGACCAAATTACGTTTCAAGTTTAGCAGTACAAAACCCAAAATTGGTGGTGCCCGGACAACGTCTTCGTACGATGGACGTTAGGTTGAGTACTACCGTCAGGCATTTACTCAAAAGCACATCCAGAAAGGAGAGCGATCCGGGCTGTTCTTCTTCCAGCGTAAGTTTGATTGATGAGTGCGCTTGATTTGTATCGTCCTGTAGAACTGAGATGTCGTTTTGTCCACGTGCAATCGCGAATATATCCAGGTAGTGCCCACGGTATCTCAGACCGTTGATCTGGTGACGAAGCTTGAGAGGTGTCGTTAAAAGTTCAAAGAAAGTGGCCTCGGAAACGACATGACAGATTTTAAGGGGACGAACAAGTGAACAGGGGCAGGACAGGTCTGCTATTCTTTATATCATCAAACGGCAGTGCTACCTACCTATAAGGTCCCTCGTCCTTTTCAGACTTGCGGTCGGATTTAGCCTTTCTGCTGGTAAATATACAAAATCATGGCATTGTCATCTTTTATTTCCTCGAATATGAGTTCACGAGCAAACCCTTCGGAACAAAGCTTTTCCAGGTCAGTTTGAGGGTTGCGTTAAATGTTCGGACTGAAATCACCCAGCTACTGTGAAATAACCGGCTTTTGAAGAAGGAGACATGATCGCTCGGACAAGAGCTTTATTAGCCTGACGTTTCAGATTCCTTCTCGAACTCATCATCAGAGACAACAGCAGATACGGATGATTCATGTATAAGGGGCTGCAGTATTTATAGGAAGCAGTCGCCATGCCACCGCACACCTATGAACATTCACGGTTCCACCCTTCATCCGGGATCGCCGCGCTTGGTGTGCTAAGTGTTTGATGGCCGACATTCGAGTCGTTAATTGCTGCAATTTCATCACGTGCGTTGGATGTTGGTTGCTCGACCATCTGACGCGCTGACCATAGTGTTAGGAAAAGTGTTCATCTGAGTGCTCCCCGCGTGGCTAATTACTCCGCCTAGGCGAAGTGTCAGCACGGAGTATGGAATGGGAAGGTCATTGCACTTGTTAATGGACTGGGGGCCAGCAAACCATGATTCAAGTAGCTCCCGGCTCACGCGGTTATCAACTCTTGTGAGAATTTCGGACTCGTCGAATTTGAATGTGTGGCCGGAACCCGTCGAATGAGCCCCAATTTGAGAGCTAACGTCATTTCTCCGCACCGCTGCAGAATGTTCGGCCATTCGCGTACGGAGTTGTCTTCCGGTTTCTCCGACGTAGTTGCTTTGTCCGCAACTACACCAGAGCCGATCAACGACTCCAGACGTTTCTGGCCGTGGCAGCGGTCTTTCGGTTTCATTACCAGACGCCTGATGGTTGCCTCCGGTCTGTGTACAACTCCAACCCAAGTGGAGCGAGAAGGCGGCTGACAGCTTCCGAAACGTTCTGGATATACGGAAGCGCTTGCCAAAATTTGGTGTCCATGCGGTTAGGCCTTTTGTCCCTTTCGCATATGCACCGGTTGACGAAGTTGCACGGATAGCCATTGGCTTTGAAGACCCATCGGCGGTATTGTAGTTCGGCAATCTTGTCTTCCGGTTCACTGCAGTGCGTTCGACACGCCGATAGAGCGTCCTTACACAACTGCGTTTGTGGCTGATTGAGTGGTTGCTGTTGAAGTTCAGAACTTGCATCGTATTTGTCGCTTTCCTGAACACTTTGGTCTTCAGTCCACCACAATCTTTGCGGCATACGAAGACATCCAGGAAAGGTCAGCTGGTTGTTCTTTTCCTCCTCCGTCGTAAATTGAATGTCCGGGAAGACCACTTTGAGATGTTCTTTGAATGTCAGAACCTGATCCCGTCCGATGACGACGAAGGTATCATCTACATACCGGTCCCAGAACTTCGGTCTGTGGTGTTGGAAGACCAGCGACTCTAACCGTTGCAGGACCGCCTCGGCGATGAATCCCAAAATCGGCGAACTCACAGGTGTGCCGTTCACCTGTTCGTAGATTGTCCCATCGAACAGGAAGTACGTCCTGAGACAGAACTTCAGGAGCTGAAGGATTTGGGCGTGTCCAAGACGATCGTGTCTCCTTCTTCAAGACTGCTTCCTGGGACCCGTCTCTGCGCTTCTATTAACCGCGTTTTATTCACAACTTGTCAACAGTTAGGCAGTAGTATACAAATGCTGAGGGATTTATCGTATTGACAATTTAGATACTAGCTAGAAACCTAACACACGTCTTATGCAAAACTTTTCCTACTGCATGACACAGCTACAAGGAGTTCGTCTCATCAATTAGTGCTCCAGCGTCTTCCATATGTTTTCTGGTGTAGTAACTCCAGTCCTCGTGTCCTCCTTCTCAATTTCCTCTGAAACTAATGCGCATACTTGATAATCACGCAATTCACGATAATGCGAACTATGTAAGAAACGCAAAATCATGCGGTGGACGATTTTGCTCTCTAGACGACTTCTACAGTTCTTATAGTAAGCTAATTGAGTGCAATCATATCCTTTGCCGCAATACGAATTAGGTCTTAGAGGACTTTTCAGAAAGCCCCGTTTATAAGCTTTTTATGTCCCGAAACCAATGGAACTGATGAAATATTGGTTAAATGTGCTGAATTCCAGAACTTTCTACGGGTATGCTGTGTAGCAGGTATTGTAGTAATGCTGATCCAGTTTTTTTTAATTTTTACGCCATTTAACATGAACAAGGCAGAGATTTAAATTAGAGCATTTTGGTAAATGAGACAACGCAACAAGAACCCTCATTTTCATTAGTCAGGTAACTTTGCCACTTCTCATAAACCGGAGTACAGATTATGCGCTGCCAACAGCTGCTTGGGAATTATGCAGTTTTTGCCAACTAACTAGAACAACTATGCTGCTTCCCATAAAACGTCAATCTTTTCGTGGCTGTTCGTAGATTCCTGGATTTTCCTTCTCCCCGTAAATTAACAGGCGGCTTCATGGGTCTGAGTTTCATCAGCAAGTCACAATGACTTTCGGATGCAAAACTGATGTTACTGTTAACCGCTTGTCCTTATATCATTTTTCGTTCTAGGGGAAGTTCATTAACCTGTGGAATCTGTAGATGTAACCGCAATGTATTTTTCTATATGGTTTATGCAGAATCCGAAAGCCGACTGCAACTGAAGTAACTCCTTGTTATGGCAGGCTTGTAAACCACCTCGAACTTAGGAAACCTGATTGAATGTCTTACCTGCCAGTTATCAGAGCATATTCATACTGATTTACACATACAAAAAGAGATATTGTAGTCTAACTTAAGGTACCGACTTTTTGTGCTTGTCCTACCCCTTCTGTTGACCTACAGCCTGTCTAACAAACGGCACAATTTAACTGGCAGAAAACGTTCAATAACAGACAGCAACTGGTGCGTAACGTTGGCGCTGTCCATGTCTGCCTCCCCGGGTGGAATTGGCTTCAAACGGGATTACGTCTTGCTCAAACCACTGACCTGAATGTCGCTGTTTTATTGCCCTCTGCGTCTTTAATTCCTACTAACTTGGACGTATAGGAAGCTCCGTCATCCCTAACGGATGGCTCGCTTCTTGACCCGGCAGAACCTCGTGTAATTAACTTGTCAGGCCACTTGTAAAGGTCACTTGAGGAAACCTATCCGCGCTCAACGTACGAGCATGGTCTTCATCTGAGTGATTAATTTTCGGTTTGTCAACCTTTCCAGCGGATAAAGAGACAGCAGGTGCTGTTTTCGATCGGGGAATGTGATACAACTGGCACGACGAACAGGATGCTAATTCTGGGGGGGTTTCGGCGATTCTCGTCTTTTGAAATTGACATACATTTTTGGGTGAATTTAGCGCCGATGGGCTCTTTGTGACGGCCCTACATGGACGCTTGCATGGGTAGTATGGCCACACAACAGAGCCGGTGATGGTGGGGACGATCTAAAATCACGTAAACAGCCCTGTTGTAAGCCGAACGCACCAAAAAAGCAAGCCTGCTGATGCGGAAAGGATTGTGGTTGTTGCTTTGAAAGCACTCCCTACTGCTTTCGTCAATTTTCCTGTTCGATTTATCCTCCCACTTCAGTTAACCGTATTCCGCAGAAACATCCAACGTTGGGCGGGTAATTAACCTTCCGTACTTCTACTACTGGTGTTGAGGTCGATCGTGCTGAACATCGGGCAGTAAAATTGTGTCCTAGTGGTTCGGCGTGCTTATCCATTTACAATCACATTTGCTATTCTTCTAACCTCTTCGTGAATTTTTCTCAGGCTTTTGCGTTTCGAGTTCATAATCTTTGCCTTGTTTTGTGGACGCAAAATTCTCGTGTCATTTTTATTTATGTCAGGATGTCATATAGACACCGTCGTCTGTCTGCCTCAGAAGTCCTGCCCAGTGATTTTCCTGTCATTCAGTAAAATAAATGTCTAAATGCAACCCACATATTTGCCGATTTTTCATCAGTCTGTAAAACACTTTTGCTGGGATGACGCAATTTTAGCATGGAAATTGTTAAATTGTAATTCCCCCCCCCTTCAAAGCATGACGACATTTCGCCCCAAAGGCAGTGAGGGTGATGCTGAGGTGCAAGCAAAAACAAGCAGCGGACGCCTTATAGGCAGGGCGAAAAGAAACAAAAAATTTGTCTACTTTCAGCCTGCCAAGAGGGGGTCGGACTGCTGTGATTCTCAGCAAATCTGATTACCAGAATTAAGCGGCAAGCCCATTAGATTACAGTCAACAGTGTTGATGTTGTCAGGCGGAGATGAAAACCTAGTTTCGGGAATCAACGGGAGTTCGAAGGACCGTCCAACAAAGCACCCGTGATTTTGCGAAAGCGCGATCCCATTCCCCTTCGAGCCTTCTTGTCGTTTGAAGACAAACCAGCCGACGAACAAGTGAAGACTACCCATCTACTCCACTTTTTATCTGAGGACTAATCGGCCGCTGTAAAAATCGGTAACGCACTTCCGCTGACTCTTCTGAAGTCGGCCTCGATTTAAAGCCATGATGTGTCTCCCTATACTCCCTCACCTTCAATTTGTTTTCAAACTGAAACGAGAATTAATAACGAAATAAACGTTACAACGACAATACCAACTCCCTAAAATATGAAAATTTGAAAGTACTTCGTCAGGATCGATGGTAATCTCAATAATACGATGATGGGTTATTTGCTTTTGTTGTTTCAGTAAATGGTTAGAAATCGGCGTTCAGAAAGATCAAAATTACGGCATCAGTCGGCCAAGATTTTCTGCTGCGAGGCAAACGAAAAGCAGTTAAAATAAGCTGCGGTCACTGCTTCTTCGATGTGAACTGATGTCACAAGGGAAAAGATGCCCAATAACCAAACGAAAGATGACTCCAGTTCAGAACAGTAATTCAATGATTGAGAGAGACTTCGAAATATCTTCCTCAACTGCTATGGCCACGACTCACAACCGAAACTCCACAGTTTTTGTTGAAGACCTAATGGTTTTTTTAGTGGCGATCTTGGGTACATTAAGAAATGTGGAAGGAAACGACCATTTCAATTATCTGAACATTAACCGACGTCCTAGTATTCAGAATTAAACAGCAACGTCCCTGGACATGCCGAAACGAACGATCACCCTTTCAGTCTTGATGGCAGAAATTTTGCGGAGGAGACCGTGCGTGCAACCAACGTTTCATCATGGGAGGGACTTTTATGAACGAGACTCTGCTTATCGGGTCTTTTGTCGTTACCTTGACCATGCTGATCGGATTCAGAGAATATCAGTCTCCATAGTCCCCAGAGCAACACTAAATAAAGCAGTGATCACGACATGTAACAAATAAAGAAAAAAATTACCGTTTGCACCAAAACTAACACCATACGCTGCTGCGGCTATTGCCCTACGTACTCAAACTATCGCCGCAAGTGCTGCAACGGTTAACTGGAGAAAGATGCCTGGCGACTGGCTTTGGGACAGCGCAATCCACGGTATCTTTTGATGTCGTTTCGCTCTTCACCTCCATTCCACAGCAACTAGCGATGGACTTTGTGGACCAACTACTGGCAGAGCGTTATGAGAAGAGGGACAAGGCCCTATAGTCTGAACATCTACTCGAGCTTCTACGATACTGCCTCAAGACCTATTTCACCTTTGGTGGAAAAACGTACGAACAAATTAAAGGCGCTCCTATGGGCTCCCCTCTATCAGGCCTAATCGATGAATTAGTTATTCAACGGATAGAACACTTGTTGTTCACTAGGTATCAACCAAAGTTCTGGACTCGCTATGTCGATGACACCATCGTTGTGATCAAAACAACTGACATAGAGCACCTAAAGGAACTACTGAACTCGGTTAACCCGGATATCCAATTTACGATGGAAGCAGAAACAAACGAACAACTGCCCTCCCTTGGCGTGCTTCTGCGCCGGTGTACAACTGGACAACTGCAAACCTCCGTATTTTGAAACTCCGCCGACACGAGACAGATCATATACTTCAACAGCAATCATCCTCTGTCTTACAAACACAGCTGTGTCCACACTCTATTCCAAAGAGTCGAAACACACGGCAGCACGCCAGAAGACAAAAGATCCGAACGATTGTAACTCCAGAACGTATTTGTAGCCTATGGTTATCCCAAACATTTCAGCGAGAGAAGCAGACGTCGGGCGCACAGAAAACGGCCAAATAAGCAGCAACCCGAAGTCTGGAGGTCCATTCTCTACGTTAAAGGGGTCTCTGAAGCGGTCTCTTGAGTGTTACAACCTGAAAGAGTAGGCATAGCCCATCGACCCCAGGCAACAATTCGACGCCGTCTGATGAAACCTAAGGACGCATTGCCACCCGCTGAAACCTCAGCAGTCATCTATAAAATACATTGTAATGAGGGCGACTGCAACTATGTGGGATGAACCGGGCCAAGAGCACAAATCGGCCACTCGGAGGTTAGACCCTAACTCTCAACTAGCAACACACGTTGGAGAAATGGGACATACTTTCGATCTCCAGAGAGTTACCATCTTAGGCCGGGGCATCACAAATGCAGAACGGTTAACTCTCGAGGCGTGCTTCTCCGATGCCTACTCCATTAACAGGCATCTGGACCTTCCTGCAACTTGCAAAGTCCTACCTCATCACAATCGTAGAGCTCAAGACCAAACAACTACACCGGACTTAAGAAGGCCATACGGAGACGGCCAGACGGTTAGTGTACTCGGTGAGGAAGAATAAGAACCGCCAGACCGACCACCCGACACTGGTTCAATCACCTCCCCCCCCCGGAGTAGTGACTCACAAAGCACGCAGGCAACACGCCCGTCAACCATCTCCCGAGAGGCGGAGGCAGAGAGAGGGAAGAAAAATCGATCAACTTGAGGCCGACCAACACAACATGCCACTTCAAATTTCTGGTCGATTCAGTACATTTTACGCTTTCACAATGGAGAGTCGACCAAGCTCTTTGAAACGTCAGCATCTAAATAAACTAGAAATGGCCATTCCATTGTCCCTTGTCTTTATCGGTAATAACATACTGCCCAAATAAATCTGTTCCGGAGAGCCCATCTTCAAATAATCAACCCGGATCTCTCAACTTTGCCGATCTGAACAGCGCAATCCCAACAGTCAAGCCGACTGCAAGTTAAATTGCGGACCTATGCTGGATCAGGGATGGCGTGCGAACGCTTCTGTTATGCCATGGCCCTCCAGCTTATTACGGGTGTTGTCGTGCTCATGGGTGTTCATGCAACGCCGACTGGAACAACCATTTAGACTTACCCGCGTTCTTAGTAAAAAAAAATACTGGAAAATGAAATTAAATAGTGCAGCGATTTTGGCCGACCGATTCTTCGAAAAATGGGTAGCTCTCTCAGCGTTCCCAAAAGTCAAACGATCAATTACAGCAGGTGGGCTAACTCATGAAATGTCAACTGAAATTCCGAAGTGCGTTTTCGTTTCGAAAAGATCAATTAAGTTGGGTTGTAGAACTAATCATTGTGCAGCATGATTCTATAATAATTCAGTTACCTTAACATGCCGGCTTCTGAAAGAACTTCCTTCCGGCTGCATGCATAAACTTTATCTGTAAAAAATGACTACTTAAGCAGCATGCACTTTTCTCATTGATTTGCGATGCCCCTAAAAGTCCAATTATATTTCATGGAAAACATGCACAAAAATCATTCGGTCGAAAATTACGTCTTCTTTCGTCTTTATACTCGATTTTTATGCTCTCCGTTCTCTTTCCCAACATTAAGGTTAGCGTTTGTATGCGGACACATTTTGGTACTTACGAGCTTCAGGGTCTAGTAGGGAATGTTCCGCTTACGAAGTGCGCTTTGCAATGCAAGGCTGCTTTTGATGTTACTGTTCTCGTGAGCGCCATGAACAGAATTCAATAACGACTCTAAAGTGGTGTTGGGGATTGCCGTGTTCATGGGATACAGCGCAGTCTACGGGCTGATTTCAGGGGAGGGGTGTGGTTATATTTTAGTCTAACTACTTGCAAGGGAGGGTCGAATAGGGGCTTACAAATTGGGACAAGTAAACCAGTTAGGATGACCTTCTTTTGTCCATGGTTCACTTTAATTCTCGCAACATTTAGCTCTATTGCGATTTAACACTTTAGACGGGAGGGCAAGATCTTATTTCGTAGCCGCACCTGTTGTGGGTCAGGGTTAGGGGTTATGGGTTAGAGTTAGCGTTTGGAGGTTTGGGGTAAGGGGTTAGGGATTAGGAGCTGGGGTTAAAATTTAGAGTTAGGGGTTAGGTTAGGGCTTGTCCAGTGCAGGTACGGCTACGAGATAAGATCCGACCGAAGGAAGAGTATCTGCCTTATACAGAGACAAATCCTTTGATGGATGCTACCCTTAACCACTTGTACAAGTCGTCTTGAGCAGCTTATCTTATCAGACCAACTGGAAAGCCGAACCTGATGTCTATTTCGCTGGCCTCTCTAAATTAGGTCCTGCTTTTGACATTGTGCGAAATGACTCCGTCCAATTTACCAAGGTTCGCTAGGAGGTCATGAGCAGAAGAAGCTTCTCGAATGACGAAAATTCATTTATCGCGTCCCAGTGAGGACACTTACCATCCCCTAGGGGATTCACTGGTGACTTTTGAATGAAGTGTCATAGAGGTCATATGGAAAAGGAGTTATTTCAGTCTTGCCCCCAGTCGTAAAGATGACTGCGTTTTCATTTTACCTTCCGACTTTCCAAACCAGAACTGTTAGGGAGTCGTGGTGGATTCTCAGCTAACCAGATTTTTGTGGTGGGGAAACTAAGCGCTGGGTTCGAGCTGGTCAAATTCACTTTATTCCGCCTCTCCTCCGTGTTGCAGCAGCCTGCTAAAGACAATCCCGCTGATGAGAGTGAGAACATTGACTGACGGAACGTAAATTCACCGTCTACTACGTGCTCCACGCATGCACAAACGAGCCGTTAGCGGAGGCGGTCCACTGTTGCAAGTCTCTAACCACACCCTGGAGGAGGGTTGCGAACTCGGCTCCGCCAGCACACTGTTAGTGAGGTTGGCCGGTAATAGTAAACCGAGGCGAGAAATGTTGGAGGCCTGGGCATTTGACACCAACTGCATAAACGTACACGTTGATACGCCCGCGTGTTGTACTAATACGGACAAATGGATTGGCCCAGTTCCCAGCTAAGGTCGCTCGCGGCGATCACCTCACTGTGATCTACAGAGGGTGGGTCTAGCCCATCCGCGGAACGAACCTGCCCCCTTCCTACGTCCCTCATTGTTAGACTACAAAACTGTCCAATTGTTGTTGCGCACTAAGTGCCTCCGTACGAGTGCGAAAATAATGACGAATACAATTACCGTTCCAGTGACTGCACGTTCTTCTTTGTAGATTTAAGTATTCAAACGTGGTCAGCAGAGACCGAAAGCTCCATTTCATAAGCTGGTGCGGTCCCTCGTCTGGTTTAAAGCAAAAACAGCAACTGGTGAATAAAATCGTAGTCAAGAATAGACCGTTAATTATCCTCTGCCATTGTGTTATAATATCTTATTTCGGTAAATAATGACAGTGCCAGTCTTCTGGGATAATTATTTCGAAAAAACTGCATCAACAGGTAACCAGTCACCCTCGATCACCGTGGACAAACATGGAAGCCGCGTTTACTAGCTTAAAAACCTTTTCGTCGCCCCCTCTTCCACGGCATGAACAATATACTCCACAAAAGTGTTAATGTCAGATTAAATGCTTTGAGCATTTTTGCAAGACTCACTCTTAAGAATTTGTCTCTAAACGTGGCACTCATATACAGTCAAATGCGCCTGAAGTCAAAATGGTTCTTTGAGTTCTTCATGTAATCCAGTTGCTCTGAATACACCATGATAAAACTGCCAGTGAACACAGCAGGTTTGTTCAGTTCTATCGGCCCCCTCTGTGTCCATGTTTGTTGAATCCTTTGCCCTTTTAATTATATAGTTAAGTCAGTTTGATATTTGTTTTCTTTATCCCCAGGGTAATCGACAGCGTTTTCCTCTCAAAAATGAGTAAGTAACTGGAATCTAAATGCAGCATAGAATGCACTATCTTCAGGACGACTTCTGTTAAAAACTAATGCATATTTCATAGGTATTTTGGCAAATTTTGAATAATTCATATTAACCCAACTGTGAAAAACTCGGCGCCTCGGTGGGATTCGAACCCACGCAGTAAGGGGCAGGCTTCAGTACAGCCAACGCTCCAACCACCTGAGCTACGAGGCCCCGACGGACGACTCGAGTTTTATCACATTTGGGTCAAGTTACCCGCCCAACTTACTGCAAGGTCTGGAATCCACCAAATCTGATACAGTAAGTTGACTGCCCAAGCAGGATTTCCTAAGTAATTCACCTAGAATCCACCAGATGACTGCGAGGCCCCTTACTGCGTGGGTTCGAATCCCACCGAGGCGCCGAGTTTTTCACAGTTGGTTCAATATGAATTATTCAAAATCTGCCAAAATACCTATGAATTACGTTAGCCTGGTAGTCATCTGGTGGATTCTAGGTGAATTACTAAGGAAATCCTGCTTGGGCAGTCAACTTACTGTATCAGCTTTGGTGGATTCCAGACCTTGCATTAAGTTGGGCGGGTAACTTGACCCAAATGTGATAAAACTCGAGTCGTCCGGCGGGGCCTCGTAGCTCAGGTGGTTGGAGCGTTGGCTGTACTGAAGCCTGCCCCTTACTGCGTGGGTTCGAATCCCACCGAGGCGCCGAGTTTTTCACAGTTGGGTCAATATGAATAATGCATATTTGTCCATCTCTAAGGCAAGCCTCGTATTCAACTAAGACCCAGTCAGTTATCGCTCACCCAATCGACTCATCTGTGAATGCTATCAAGCTCGCGTAGACGTAGTTCAACAACACCGAAGGCAAAATCGCCCCTGCAGTTTAGCTTTTGTGTTGGTTGTAAGCTCAACTGTGCTGGCTGGTGTGTAGGCAGTCTAAGTGTTTAACGATCCCTCGGAGCCAGACCACATGAGCATACGCTCAACTGGTTATCGTATTGCAAAAAAGATGCCGAAATTAAATATGTCAATTGCTCTTGCCCCCCCGGGGCACTTTGTATGCTCGGGATTAGTCCTCTGCCCCCATTGTTTCGAACGCCATAAAGAGGCGTGGGAAACAAAGTTTGTGCAATGATTTTAATGCTGTTTTAAATCCAAATGTGCCCCACTTGGTCCTTAACTTTGAGAGAGTCTTTTTGGTCCTTCCGGCAGATGGTACTTCCTGTTTATCCTTCTTCCTACTACACGCGCATGATGCTGTGCGTATAATGTACCTACAATGACAAAACATCTTTACTCAGGCGGAAACTGGTCAAAAGGCATCAACCATGACGTCTACTCAACATTTGAAAATCCCCAGTTGATTGAAAAGAGAGGTATTACAGGTGTTGGCATGCTGTTGGAATAAACAGCTGTATCCAATGAGGAAACTCGATCTTTAGAGCCGCATTAAGGCTGCCAATAAAAACAGCTGGGCAACTAAAACCACATACGCGTGACAATATTAAAAATTACCGTTTATCCTTTTTTCCCTTAAATATCCTCCAAGAATTAACTTAGCATAAATTATAATTGTGTCCCAAATAGTTACACGGTAATTGAATGTAATTTTTGATCTTTTTCGATGCGGTTGGCCAAGGCAAAGCGGATCTCACCCTTTTAATTTCAAATGTATTTTAGAGAAAACATGTCTCTTGTCCTCCTCCCGTAGCAAATCACGTTTTCTTCGGATTTGATACTCGAAAAAAGAGTGTTTCGTGGTTTTTAAAATTTTTGGTATTTGCGATTTTTTAAGACCGCTAAATATCCATTCAGCTGTCGTTGTATCTGTCCATGTATTAATACTCACTGTGAAGTATAGAGCACAGTTAACATCCTTTGTATATTATATAGGTCAAAAATGGCATCCTCTTAATGGAAAAGAGAGATATGATTTCCCTTGCAAGGAAATTATACAGTCTGTAAGCTGAAAACTCCGAACGCAGACGTAAAGACAGACCGGGCTCAAAATTATTCAAAAGTCAAAAAAGAGGAATCATCTCTGACCTATTTGTCGTCACAGTTCCGCAATTCTCCAATTGTCCAAGAGGAAGAAGTGTCAGCAAGATTAAACATGACAACATCATACAGGAGATACGTGGATGATATATTCACGATTGTTGACAACAAGGAAGACGGCTCCGACCTACTTTGTCTGATGAATAATTTTCATCCGAAAATCAAATTTACGATGGAAATGGAGCAGTTAAACAAATTGCCCTTCCTAGACGTCCCCACGTTTAGAGAGGATGATGGTTCAATAAGACGCTCCGTCTTCCATAAGATTACGTGGAAAGGGCAATACTTACATTTTAGAAGCTTTGCACCAATACAATGGAAACGAAATCTAGTACATACTCTTTTTCAAAGAGCGAGAAATATTTGCTCCAGGAAGATCATAAATACAGAAACTGTCCGAATCAAAGAAGCCTTACTTAATCGTGGTTATCCTGCACGCTTCATTCAGAAGTACAGCAACCATTTACAGCCAAATTTACGGAACAGTCCGTTCCGAAGAAGCCCGTTATAATATGTCTTTCTTTTAAGGGTGACAATGTCTCAAACACAAGCAAGCGACGCTTGCGTTGCACTATAGAAAGAACGTTTAACGCAGCAGAGCTTATCTTCATCAGTTCCACAAAAAGCTTTCCAATTAACCGGGCAAAGGATGCCTTGCCAATGCACGCCACCCCAAATTGTGTGTATGAATGCACGTGCACTTGCGGATGCAAGTACATTGGGCGAACGCAAAGGCTATTGGCAACCAGGGCCGCTGAGCATTTGCCTAACTGGCTTTTCAAACAGGAAAACTAAACCCCCCGTTCGTATATAACGAAACACCTGTTAGATAGCGGTCATTTTTTCGACCCTGAAACAACTTTTCGAGTACTTGTGCGAGCGCATACAACTCGAACCTTGCGTTACTTGGAAGCGGCTTACATACTGAGGCAGAAACCAGACCTGTGCAAGCAGTTAGATCACGTCATCAATCTGCACTTGCCCAGGTAATCTTACGCCTCAAGTTACTCCTGACTGTGATTTGTTGTTAACATTTCGTTTCTCTCTTTCCTATATGATGTTTATGTGGACGTCTTATCTGATTATTCATTGACTTGAACCTTGACCTTGCTCTTATGCACTGCCATTCTGTACAAATTCATACTGCTGTGCGCTTTCATTCGTTACCTATGTTATGCAGAGACGGGCTGCAGTTGAAAAGCCGTCACGAAATTTATTGGCCCCAATAAATTCTGCTGTACATGCTTGTTTTCAATTCATACCCGGGAAAAAATGCTTCAAAATTCTCCAACCACTGTGCTAGTAAGACCTTAGCTTTGAACTTTGGTCGATTACCTATTGAAAATTTTAGTAGGACACTCTAACAATTGAACAACCGGGCCAAATTCAATAGACTGCAATCTGTCAGGACATGAGCCAAACGGTCGTTTGATGGGGGAAGGGCGCTTACCAGTCGTGTTACGGAACTCACTCGTCCCGTTGTGCCTTGGGGTTCTATCTGTCGAGCCCAGCCAGCAGGTGCACGGCGGCGCGTGATATAGACGAAATAGCACTACCGACAAAGACATGGGAGATTGGAGTCGCCATTTCTGACTTATTAACCGTCGCCAGTCAGCCATACCCAACCCCGGGGTGCTGAACGTCTGGAGCTCGATCCCGCGACCACTTGATCAGAAGCTAGCTCCTTAACCACTGAGTCACGTGCTCGTTGTCCAATCGGTTGCGGTGGGGTGTGCACAGTATTAGAGGGGTGTTTACCGGTCGTCCTATGAAACTCACCCATCCGTTGTGCTTTGGGGCTACCTCTCGAGCCCCGCCACCAGCCGCACAGCAGCGCCTGGGATAGGCATATACAGTGCCTGACCTATCTCATGAAATGTTGGCTGAAATTCTAAAATGCGTTTTCGATTAGGAAGGATTACTTGGTCGCGGTTGTGATATTGATTATCTTAAGGCATACTCTTATAACATTTTGGATTGGAAGGATTTCGGCTTTTAAATGCACTTCTTTTCAATTTCCTGTAAAAAGCGTGCTCGGTGAAAAATGACTACTTAAGTAGCATGCATTTTTCCCCATTGATTTTCGATGGTCTTGGAAATTCAAATATATTTTATAGAAACCACAAACAAAAATATGCATTCTTTTAATCAATCAATAGAAAATCACGTTTACTTTATATTTTATACTTAAAGAAGGAGTATAATTAGGTTTTAAAAAAGTTTTCTAATTGCCGAAAAATTTGGAGCCTGATTATTCGTTGCATTAGCGCTTAGTGATTACACTCTACAAGGTGCATGCGTTCCGCGTAAAGAAAATCCCATATTTTTCGATGTCATTTATGAGATATCATACAGGGTCCATAAAATTTTGCAATGAATGCGGACCATGTTGCACATTTAATGAGGAGCAGTGGCAAACGGTCAGGTACGATGCTATGTGAATGGACATATCGCGGTCTTAAAAAGTCTCACAATTAGAAACTGTTTTAAAACCTAATTATACCCCTTCTTTAAGTATAAAATATAAAGAAAACGTGATTCTCTATTGATTGACTAAAAGAAAGCATATTTTTGTTTGTGGTTTCTTTAAAATATATTTGAATTTCCAAGACCATCGAAAATCAATGGGAAAAACGCATGCTACTTAAGTAGTCATTTTCTACCGAGCACGCTTTTTACAGGAAATTGAAAAGAAGTGCATTTAAAGGCCGACATCCTGCCGAGTCCAAAATGTTATAAGAGTATGCCTTAAGAAAATCAGTATCCCCACCACGGCCAAGTAATCCTTCCTAATCGAAAACGCATTTCAGAATTTCAGCCAACATTTCATGAGATAGGTCAGACACTGTATCACCACCATGCTGCAGTGGCAAAACGAGTGGAAATGGTCTTGGGGATATTTGATGATCAGACAGTTAACCCCTTTCTCTCTGTCCGTATATGCTAGACCATCATTCGACACGAACCAGATTTTAGGCACTCTAAGACCATTAATAGAAGAGAAAAGACGAGCTTCAGAGAGCAGTCACGAAGAAGGAGACAGGGTCGCTGGAACAAGGGTTTTATCCGCCTGACTTTTCAGATTCCTGCTCGAACCTATCATTAGAGACAATAGCAGACACAGGCACTTCATGCACGAGGGGCTGAAGTATTTATAGGATGCCGTCACTATGCTACCGCATACCTCTGAAAATCCACGGCTCCCCCTTTCATCAGGATTTGTTGTGTTTGGTGTGATGACACTTACGATGGCCTACATTCGAGTCGGTAATCTTTGCAATTTCATCATGCGTGTTAGGTGTTCATGTCATTATTGCTCGACCATCTGCCCCACAAAATATGGCGTTGGGAATACTCCCTCTGCCGGCTACTTACTCCGCCTAGGCATTGTCACAGCACCGAATATGAAATGGGAAGGTCAATGCACTCGATGGTCATGTTGGTGAGATTTATCCAATAAAAATATTTACAAGTCGCCGCTCCAAACTGCTCGGAACCTAGCTTCCCTGTCAGTTCTCAACTCTCCAGATCCTGGTTTTTCGAGAATCATGATTACTCAGAACCCGCCGAAGTTCTCGGTAAGGAAGTGTCGTCTAGAAACTATCTCACTCAATATTCCCGCTTCCATCGTGCTCCGTGGTCATAAATGAACGAACTCAGTGGGAGGTGACCTCGAGCACACTAGTTGAAAATGCATTTGTTTCTCGCGTGTCAAATGCCGGCTCTCTAAAATACAAGAGCCTGACTTCACTCGGTCACTTGACCAAGGGGTGAGTACTGACCGGAGTCTGAAGTTTCATGCAACCGTTTCGTCCGTTTGGTGAACCCTACAGTCCAAGCGACAGGCCATAAAAGAAGGCATCACATCTCGCCATAAGTCGGCACCCGGTCTGCACAGTTATATTACGGTAGGTCGAGCAATTAGACTTTGAGAATGCACACGTGTGAGCGTCTAAGAAGTAGTATTAGAGGGCAGATTTTATTCGGTGGTTTTGTTTTCAAGGGGTATCTTCGGGGCTTTCGTAACGTTTGCTCATCATAAAATCATCCGTCTTCAAAAATGAGTGCATTTCTCTCAAAATCTCAATTCGGTGTCACGAGAGCCGCAGTAGTTGCAACCTATTCTGTGCCGTCTTACGAAAATGAGTAGTTCTGAGAAGAAGGAGACCCGATCAATGTGGCGAAAATTTTATTAGTTTGGCGTTTTTGATTCACATTTTAACCCATCATCTGAGACAGCAACAGATACTACTAGCGAAAGACACGCCTTCAAGCTCGATAAGATGAAAATCGTATGAGTCCCGAGCCGCCTGAGCCACGGTATCTCAGCTTACATACCCCCACTTCCGTAACTAACGATCCAGATGCGGACAATCAATCACCGCACAAAGCCCAACCGGTAGCGGTAAATGTGGAAACGGCTAATTACAAAAAGTGCATGATTACATTCCAACTACACCGTAAAAATTATGCAACCCATGGGGGTCCACTATCCCCTTACCTGATGATAGGTTTCAATGCGAACCCGATACTCCAGGCAAATAAAATTATTGTTCTGCCGAGAGCGCCTCCTTCTTCTCAACTGCTTCCTCGAACTCGCCTTTTTGCTTTTATCGTCATATCTGGTGTTGTTAGGACCTGCGTCCTTCCGTCCCGACCAATTTGCAAAACTTTGTGCCCGAAGCGGTGAATCCTGCCCCTCGTACTCATTTACCAGAAAATGATCGTCATCCAGCTTGATGGAATTAATTCACTGCACGAGTTGCAGTGTTAATATTTTCAGCAAGAATTTGTTGAAGGTTTTTCTAGGATTACAGGCACATTTCGCCGCCAGCTCCTATAAAATTGTCCTCGTTCGGGCAAGGTTTTGGGCTAGACTAAGGTTTACTGCTGAGGTTATGGATGGTCTGAGCTGTCGGCTTGCTCTTTTGAAGTCGAATTTTTGAAATTTTTTATCTCCAGGATGGGAAATTCGGGCAGATAATTTTTAGGTGATGGCGAATAGTCCAACTTTTTCGAGTATACGAGAAGATAGGCGTTCTCCCTCTCTCTCTTACTTCCCATCCCACTTTCTCTCGGCAGTGTTGCCAATCAAAGACAAAACAGCCGAATGTTAGCAAATAGAACTTACCCATCTTCAGCGCTGATTCTCTACTTATCCTAAACGAATTGAAGCCAAGATGTATAGAAACTCTGAAATAAGTACCGAGGTTTTGTGTGTCCTCTTCGCACCCCAACTAGTTATTCCATAAATATGCCCCCAGATGAAGTCCGCTCGTGGACGCTCATGGTGGTTTGAAGTTTGTCCCCCAAAAAACTGCAGATATGTACAATTTTATTTATATAAATAACCTGATTTTCTTCTCCCAATTTTGCTTCTTTTCTGTCTCAAGCAAGTTAGTTGCGGGCTAACGTTGACCAACGTTGACATTCATTCTGACAACCGTGGACTACCTGTTTGCAGGACGGATGGTTTCAGCAAATGACAAAAGAATGACAATATGCCGTCTCCAAGGCGCCAGATCTAGTCTTCCCTCATCAGTTCCGGAAGACTAAGGGGAGGGGGAGGGGGAGGGGGGCACAGACGTCAAGTCTAATTAGCATGCTGGTGAGAAACACAGGCCAGTCACACGCTGTTGACAGCTAAAGATTCTGACCTGAATAAATCATGCAACGCATGTGTTTGTGACGGAAGTGTTGGTTCCGTAGATATCTTACATTTGGCAAGATAATTCCGGTTATGTCTTGTTTTAAAAGTGCCTAAAACAGCTAATTAATTACTTATTTTCACGTTCTAATAAGCAGTAGAAAAAGGCTTTTTATCCTGGGAAGGCGTACAGCTCTGAAAATGGCCGGCGGCTGACGGGTGGGCCGGAACTTGTTTGGACCTGATGGCACACGGTTTACAGGAAACTTTCCAGTCAGTCGACAGAGCATGAGCCCGCGTTCTGCTAACTATACTTCTGTTCACCTTGCATCAGGTAACATTCGCATATGTATTCCCGACGCCCTGGTGTGCTTTATCAACAGCTAGTATTGCGCAACCCCGAAACTGACACCCTAACTTCTCAATGTCAATAGGTAGGCGTACGATGTATAACCGTCGCACTGAGGGGCATCATTTAGATGCATTATCCGCTACGGACCCACGACGGATGGAATCGAATGCAGCGATGAAGACGACAAGCAGACGGTCGTCAGCTGGTGGTAGCCATGGCGGAATTGAATCATTTGCCGCAATGGGAATAACCCGTCCGCGCATTCACGCCCAGCTCGCAATCTGGTTTGGCTGGGTCTCGTCCAAGAGCCACGCTTGGTCTGGAACCGCCCGACAATGACAACAGCGAGGACCTTTGCAGCAACGAAAAGGAGGCTCCTCCTGCGGTAGTTTTCGCACGTTATCTCGTTTGTCTTCTCGGAGACAGATTCAAGAATGCCCGATCACAACTCATCAGGAACGACCTCGTCTCATACGTTTGATTAGTCACCTAACGGAGCCAGGACGCCAGTGTCGACACAGGACTTGTAGTGCGAATACCGTCCTCTCGGGGGGGGGCCTTGTTGTGCAATCGCCCAATTTCACTGTATAACCATCACACTAATCAACGCTGCCTCTTACGCTTATCGGCTTATTCTGTAAACGAACATCCCGTGTGGTACATTCCGACCAGTTGTACCTGAATTGGAACAAGTTTGTCTGCCCGGTGACTATTCGCAGAGCTTGCGCCGCGCAAAAAATAAGAACGGACTTCTCATCACCCTAACCGCTTATCTGTGGGCTGTTCAATCAATTAACCAAGTCAGAATCACTGCTTAGACCAGGAATTGCGGATACCCGAACACCATTGCCTTGTTTAATTTCCGAGGAAATTAATGCGCGAACATGGAGTAAGTCTTTCGGGACAGAAGTTTTCAGGTACTGTCCAAAATTCGATATATCTGAGCCCTGTGTTTTCTGATATACGAACTCCAGTTCCAACTCGCCTTGTTTGATTTCCGAGGAAATTAATGCGCAGCTGGGCCAGGCAGCGGCACAAGATCGGCGAAACACGCGTGTCCGGGCTTTTAGCTAATACCTGTGTTGTTAGTACGGTAAATAATTACACAAGTCAAAACATTACTATGGCACTTCAAACGGCAAGACGCAGCGTCCTCCGCTACATTTCATAAGCTACTGCAATTGTAAAAGAACAGAAAAATTCCGTCGCAAATAACTTCCACTGGTCAGTTAGACTTCCGCCCACCATTTTTATCAAAGTCAAACAACGTTATTGGTAGGAATCGGCGATTTCGAAATGAGAAAGCTTGGCCTTGCAATGATCACCAAAATTGTACAGAGCTGAGGACTGTGTGGCGTCAACTGCATTTGGATGACAGATAAAGTTGCCATGCAGTGCGTAACGCCGATCCGCTCAAGCAGTGAGCTAAGTGCAACGGCCCCATGCAGCCGAGCAGGGGGAAGCTGGCGCTCGCTCAGCGGGCCAAACGCATCAGCCAATCAGTATTTCCATTCGAATTTTATGTTTAGCTTTCAGATACAAACACACGGGCACGCTTGAACAAGTGTTCAGTCCAGCTTCCACGCTGTCCCGTTGCCATCTGAAATTTGTTCAATTTTTTCATACATTTGCTACCTGTTATTGTCTATCAGCCTCAAGTGACGCGAGTTAATTTTCAGCGGTTAAGGTCCATCGTTCATTCTGCTCTGTCGGGACCACGAGTCACAGAAATCCAGTTTGCACAAGCACGTTCTCAAAGTCGGGTCGCGGGAGGATTGGAAAAAAGACTGGTTGTGGTTCTTCGACAAGATTAACATATCTGAGTTTCTGGACAACGTTTTCCCGATAGATCCCCCCCCCCCCCCGACTTCAACGGAAAACTTGGGAGATAAAAAATTTAAAAATGTACCATATACAAGAGAGACAGAGAACGGATAGACAGTGTTCACAGGTTTCTAAGAGGTCCTGGCAGCGGTCACATCGGAATTTTCAGCAGGTGTGTTAGAGGCTTCGGAGGGCTGTGTAGAGTCTTCCTCCTTTTCAGCTTCACACATCTTTTTAGCCTCTAAAAGTCAGACAAAAAGACAACTCATACTCATCCTAAACACCGCAGTCACCATGTGAAGATAACGGTAAATGCTCCTTTCGGGAAGCAGATGCTATTGATTAAAAGGAATAGTGTGGGAAAGCTTGTCAATTGCATTGTAGTGGGAAGAAAACGAGGTCTTGCCCACTCGGGTCCATAGGAAAGTCATTAGGCCATTTAACCCGGCGAATAATTTCTGAAATATGGCTACTTGTTTCTTTAAAGTAATCATGTTTTAGTGCGATGAGGTTGGTCGGCAGGAGAAGAGCGATGCGCCATAAAGCAGTGATGGATTGAGACAAAGCAACCGACATTTACCTGAAGCTTCATTTTCAGAGGGCATTCCGTTCGGATATTCACGAACCTCTGGGGTTGCGGTAGTCTCGCTGACGACGGGTGGAACATCACACGGCTTGTTCGCTTCCACCGGGGGAGCTAAGTGAAAAACAATGCTACTATTCAGGCGTTCGAAGAACGGAACTATCAGCACTTACAAGCCTAGTCTTAGTCATCTATGGGGTTGGACAAAAGACAAAAACGACTGAGTTACGAAGACCCCATTATTTGCGGTGTTGGCGGCAGCATAGTGCGTGATGTCATTTAGCCACGCAACGATTTCGTCTGAACGCAACATCTCAGCGAGCACTGTACCAGACCTTTCATGTATAAGTATTTCGGACATGTTCAAGCGGCCGGATGCATTGTCGAGTTCAAAGTTAGTAGCGGTCGAAAAGTTTTGGCTTTTTGAAGTACACCACTAGCGGAACTCATGACTCGGATCGGCAAAGCAGGATAAAGTTGACGAATATTTTGGAATTATGGTATAGCACTTTCAGGCTAACTTTCGACAAGGACGAAAGTATTCTGCGAAGGATAGTCTAGAATTGGTGAGAAAAAGTGCAGTGTGAGGCTTTTCTTTGAAAGGAGAGGCTTGCTGGTTTCGTTGTGTTGGGCCACTGGGTGGTTGAAAATATTAACCCGACGCCCTAAGAGGTCCCAATCAAGAGGTATTTTAAAAAAGGCTACAGTCGACATCAGATCTACACACTGGCTAAAGGCTTCTGTGCCGAAGTATGTTAGATAACTGCACGATGTCGCTTTAAAAGCCTTCTATCACGCTCTTCTAAGGACTCGACTACGGTCTTGAGAGGAGGTCGGAGATTTACGATCATTTTGACTGGGAACATCACTTCAAACGCAGTATACCAACCTCGCCCCGAATGATACGATCCACACAGGCTGTGACAATACCGTCAGGATGTTCCAGGTAATCCAAGAAAGACAGCTGACGTTGTTTGGACCTTGTCGTCGTCCGGCTCCAGAAGTTCGACGCTGCTTGCCTGTAGGAAACCGCAGTTAAGACAAAAAACTTAGTCTGACTCGGAGAGGAGGGCGGCTCGTGCTCACCGGAGCTACTGTTGTAGGTTTCGTGGGTAGTGGGACACTATCTGCCATATCCTCCCAGCTGGTTAAACTAGGCATGATAACAGCCTATATGGTTTTTTGGGAAGTGCACAATGATAGTGCGACAACAGCAGTTCGCATAAGCAGTAAGGACTAGGCCTCGTTATCAAAAAAGGTCAAATTGTGTTATGTTTCAGTCTGAACAACCTCACTGCTAGGCAAGTGTGGAATTTGAGACACGTTTGAGGAGTAGACAACCTCAAAGTTCATCAACAGTCCGAGATCAGCAGTCGAAGCGATAGGCGGTTGTTTAATCCGCCAATCGGCTACCTCCAGAGAAATCGTCTAAATCTAAAACGTCAAGCGGGCCACTGTTATCGCATAGTCGTCAATAACACCATCAGTGGAGCTTGGCTGGCGTAGATAAAGTCGAAACCGACTACTTTGTAAAACACATATGGTGGCAGTGGCGGTAATGCCTATAAGCCCTGATTGCCTTTGATAGAAGAGATGTACTGGAAAGAGAATATGCGGTGCGTGGCCGATCTAATGAAATGTTGGCCAAAATTCTGGAATGCATTTCCGATTAGGAAGGAGTACTCAAGTGGGGTTGTTATACTGATTATCATGCAGCACAACCGGGATATTGGGTTTTAAATGCCTTCCTTGTTGACCTCCTGCAGAAACCACACTCGGTATAAAATGACTACTTAAGTAGCATGCACTTTTCCTATTGATTTTCGATGGTTTTATAAATTTAAATGTATTTTATAGAGAACATGCACAAAAATATGTGTTATTTTGCTCATTTAGTGGGAAATCGCATTGTCTTCATATTTTATGTCCGAAGAAAGTGTGTATTTAGGTTTTAACAAAGTTCCCGAATTCCCTAATAATTTCCAGCCGGATCTGCCATTCAATCAGCGTTTAGCAATTTCAGTCTACAAGGTGCATGCTTTCCGCGTAAGGAAAATCATAGATTCCTATATGTCTATAAGAAGATACCACATAGGGTTCATAAAAAATTTGCAATGGATCCGGACTATGTTGTACATTTCATAAGGAGCATTGGCAAACGGACATGTGCGGTCTTGCATGCATGGACATCGCACGGTCTTAAAAATCTCATAATTAAAAACTTTTAAAACCAAAATACACACTTTCTTCGGGCATAAAATATGATGACAATGTGATTTCCTACCAACTGAGCAAAAGAACGCATATTTTTATCCATGTTCTCTATAAAATACATTCGGATTTATAAGACCATCGAAAATCAATAGGAAAAATGCAAGATACTTAAGTAGTCATTTTATACCGAGTGTGGTTTCTGCAGGAAGTCAAAAAGAAGTGCATTGTCTTTGATAGAGGAGATGTACTGGAAAGAGAATGTGTGCAGACTTAGAGGGATAATCGCCAAACCTTTGTCCTCAGATGTATCCATTGGCTCTTTACTTTCAGAGACTGAGGTTTCTTCGCGCACTGCAGTGGAGGCGACGGTGGTAGCTGTGATAGCTGGTAGAGGGGCCTCCGTGCGCAGTTCAGGCGGTTTCGTCGCGTTCGGCAAAATACTACCACTGTTTGATGAAAGGGGGTTCGGCTGGGGACGACAAAAGGCACTCTTCTTAGCGTGATCCTCGGGGACCGGCACCCACTTGAAAACCATCATTGAGGTGTCCTTTACGGGCACCCATTTCTTCTCCCTGTATTACAGACAAATCACAACAGTTGGTTAACAATAGAACTCGGTGAAAGTAGCAAGACTGGAGATTCAGAGATGAAGTACGTCCGTGGTGGACTCTGCGAGAGCGAGGACTGCTAAGATCGAATTGGTCGCCGAAAAACCGCAAAATGGTAGTGGGTGGAGTAAGGTAGAGTAGGTGGGCTAAGTCAAGAAATGCCAACTGAAATTCCGAAATGCGTTTTCTTTTCGAAAAGATTAATTAAATAGGGTTGTTAAACTAATCATTAAGCGGCATAATTGTATAATAATTCAGTTACCTCAGGATGTCAGCTTTCGAATGAGCTTCCGTCCGGCTGCATGCAAAAACTGTAAAAACTGCAAATCTGTAAAAAATTACTGCTTATGTGGCATGCGTTTTTTTTTCATTGATTTCCGATTCCGTACGGCATTCAATTATATCGCATGGAAAACATGCATAAAAATATTCATTCTTTTGTTCATTCAGTAGAAAATTACGTCTTCTCCAAATTTTATACTCGAAGAAGGAGTATAATTTGGTTTTCAAAAGCTTTTCCAATTCCCGAATAATTTTGAACACGACCTGCCGTTACACTTGCGTTTCCGAACAACGAGCAGTATATTTTTCGCGTACGGAAAACCATATATTTCTCTACAGTGCTAAGAGAAGATCATATCGGGTTCACAAAATTTGGCAATGGATTTGAGTCATATTGTTAAATTTACAAGCCACATTGGTAAATATACGGATATGACATTTTATGAACGACCATTTCATGGTATTTAAAAATCTCAGTTTCAGTTTCAGTTTATGTGGTAAGGATAATAGGCAAAGCCTTTGAAAACCCTATTGATTACATGCCAGCTCGTTAGAATAACTGTACACGAACAAAATATGTTCACTATTAAAACAGTACTTGGTTCATTTGAGTAGCATTGACTCAGAGAAAATATTTGTCTGGACCAGGGGTATTAATTCAGATTCAGACTGTCGAGGGAAAACATGGGACACAAATAATCATCCAAGCGTTTCTTGAAGAGTTGCAGGGATGTAGCCTCCAAGACTGACTGAGGGAGATCGTTCCATTTCTCCACTACCCTCTGCGTGAGAAATTCAGAACGGAGATTCAGCCTGGACATTGTTGTCCGTAACTTCATCGAGTGACCACGAAGATTGGGTGAAAGGTGCCACTGAAACATGCCCTCAAATTTAAGTCCATACTCAAGGCCATGTATTATCTTGTAGAAGAGGATAAGACCACCTCTTTGCTGCCTGTAACACAGAGGGAATAAATTAAGGCAATTCAGTCGGTCTGTGTAGGAATGGCTTTTTAGACCGTTTACCAGCTTTGTTGCACGCCGTTGTACCCGTTCGAGGCATTCTTGGTCCTTTACCAGCCATGGCCGCCATGCTTGTATGCCATATTCTAAGTGGGGCCGAACAAATGTGCCGTAAACTCTCCCAAAAAGGTCTTGGTCAAAATTTACGAAAGCCCTTTTTATTGCATGCAGCACTCCCATGGCGTTTTTTGCAGCCTTGTGGCACTGCAGTGTTGGTTTCAGGTTGTTCTGTATCCAAACCCCGAGATCCTTCTGTGAAAATTCTGCGGGGAGCCTTATATCTTTCAGGTGATAAGTCCTCAGACTCTCATTTGAATGAGAGTTGGTTGGACGCAGATGAAGGACGGCACACTTCTCCACATTGAAATCTAGAAGCCATTTCTTCGACCACGCTTGCAGTCGGTGCAGATTATCTTGAAGGGATCCCTGATCATTCGGCCCTTAATGACTTGCCAGAGCCTAACGTCGTCTGCAAACATTATTTTGCCGCAGTCGAGTTCCTGAAGGCTGTCGTTAACGTAAAGGATGAAGAGCAATGGTCCCAGAATTGAGCCTTGCGGCACACCACTGGTCACATTCACCCATTCTGACATATCATCCCCGATACAGACACGTTGTTTCCGACCAACCAGAAACGCCCTAATCCAGTTCAGAAGATCTCCCCGGATGCCGATGTCGCTCAATTTGTGAAGAAGACGTTGGTGTGGGACAGTGTCAAAAGCTTTGCGGAAATCGATGTACACGACATCGACCTCAAAACCCTCTTCTAGAGCCCTGGTCCAGATTTCCAGACAAGCTAGCAGATTTGAGAGGCAGGAACGTCCTCTCCTGAAGCCATGTTGAAAATCCTGCAAGATGTTATTTTCTTCACAAAATTGCCGTATAGCGTTCTTTACTACAGCTTCCATCGTTTTGCAAGGGAGGCAAGTTAAGCTAATAGGTCGAAAGCTGCTTGATGTCATCTTGCTACCTCCCTTATGCAATGGAACGAGGTTAGCTGTCTTCCACTGTGAGGGCAGCCTTCCTGTTCTCATTGACAGCTCAAAGAGAGTCGAAAGAGGCTTTGACAGCTCCCTTGATAGCTCCTTAAGTATCAGCCCGGGAATTCCGTCGGGTCCAGGAGACTTATCAGGTTTTATTTGACTGAGGACTCGTCTGACTTCTGCCACGGAAAAGGCGACGGTTTTAATGACGGCAATATCTTGGCGCATTTGAAACTCGCGGCTGTCTCGGTCCATTGCAAACTGCTGATTGTCTTCTAGGGACTCTTCCGTAAAAACCGATCGAAAAAACTGAGACAGTAATCGCACTTTCTGTGACCCTTCAACTAATAAGTTTCCGAGGCTATCCTTTAGACACGCAATTTCGTCCCGATGTTTCCTCCTACTGCGGATGTACCCGTAAAACTTCTTGGGACATGTAATGGATTCTGCTATCAGTCGACGCTCGAAAGAACTTCTAGCAACCCGTATTTCTTTGCGGCATTTATTGCGCTGATCCTTATATTCGGCGAGTGACCTTGGATCTCGAAGTTGCAAATACTTTTTCCAGAGTCTCTGTTTCTTCTTCATGGTCTTTTTTGTCGTCGGATTGACCCACGGCGGTCGCATACGTGGTCTTGTCATTTTTATTGGACAATGGGAATCAATCAGACGCTCTATAATCCCGCGAAAGTACTGCCAAAATTCGTCTGAATCTTCTGTGTTGACCAACCAGGTTTCCTCCAAAAGAGTGCGTCTCATTGTGTTAAAGTCACCCCTCCAAATATTTCTGCGCCTCCTGATATTTGGTTGTTGGTTGGATAGGAGAGAGCACACGCAGGTAAAAGCAATATGACCGCTTAAACCGAGTGGAGGTTGTGGATTCACTTCCTTTATGAGTCCTTCTTCTTTACTGAAAACGAGATCTAAACAGTTAGATCTTTGTCCTTCTCTCATTCTTGTTCCGAATTTTATGTGCTGAATTAGGTATTCATTCAGGGAGAGCTGTAGTAGCTTGTGGTCAAATGACGTGGACGGGGCGTTTGTTAGGGGAATGTTCCAGTCTATTCCTGGAGCGTTGAAGTCACCCAGAAGTAGTAAGTTCTCCTGCTTACATATAAACTCCAGTGCACTAAATAATTCCATATCGGCGATTTCATTCGAGCTGGGAGGCCGATAGACAACACACAGGTTCAGTGTCGGTAATTGTTTGATGCATATCTTGCATGAAATTATTTCAAAATTTCGGGGCGCACCATCGGATATTTCTCGTTGACAGCACGCAATTTCATTTGACACATAAATAGCTGTGCCTCCACCTCTACGGTGAAATCTGTCACAACGGAACAGTTGGTAGCCTTCAATTCTGACTTCGCTACTACTAATTTCCTCAGTCAACCATGTCTCTGTTAGGACAATTATGTGTGGCTTCTGTTCAGAGACTAGTAATCTGAGTTCATCTAGCTTGTTGAGATGACTCTGACAGTTAGTGTAATCGATTTCTAGACAGCGGCCACTGGTTCGAGCAGCCTCAGGAGTTGGCACGTTTGCATCGGTTAGGCTGTCAGAATGACGGCCTTCGGCCAGAGAAATGTCCTTTGGACCTGAATTATTTGTCCATTCTTGATTTGTAGGTGTGTTTCGCCGCTGTTTCTCCGCTCTTCCAGCTCCGTCATCAGCTCTCTCATTTTCATTCGCTCTTTTGGCTCGTAATCCGGCTGAAAAAAAAACTTCAGGATGCTGACCCCGTAGAGATGATTTTCTCTGTAACAGAAGCTGGGCCTGTGCTTCAGTCTCCAAAATGACTTTTAGGGGTCGAGGCCGGGAATTGGAACCGGATGCTGACTGACTCTTCCCTATTCGGAATGCTTTGAGAACACTTAGTGACTCATCGTCTCTTAACAAAGTTTTCGCATACACTTGAAGAAGGTCTAAGTCATGCTTAACTCTCTCCTTTGGAACTGCTGCCGTTGATTCACAACTAGAAACTTTCAAAAACTAAATTACACGCTTCCTTTGGGTATCAAACTGGGAGGCGTAATTTTCTTCCGAATGAGCAAAAGAATGAATATTTTTATGCACGTTTTCTATGAAATATAATTGAAGTTTTAAGGGCATCAAAAATCAATGACAAAAATGACTGCTAGTTAAGCAGTCACCTTCTACAGAGTGTAGTTTTTGCATGCAGCCGGAAAGTTCATTCGGAAGCCGGCGTCCTGAGGTAACTGAATTATTATAGAATTATTCTGCTGGATGAGTAGTTTTACAACCCTACTTAACTAATTTTTTCGAAGAGAAAACGCATTTCGGAATTTCGTCGACATTTCACGAGTTATCCCACCTACTGTAAATGCTCGCAAATAATAGCCAGTTAATTCTAAAGTATGGTAATGCCTATAGAGCAGCGGAAAGTTTAAAAAGGACAATATTTCGACCGATATCGTTATCAGTCCTCTTAAAGGACAACAGGTAACACAAACCAATGCCAACGGCAGGGCAAACGTCAATAAAGCCGTGCTCTTCTGGGTGTCGATGTCGAGCGCAGTAAAAACTGAAAGAGGCGGGAACAGACTAACTGCCTGGTATGGCAGAATAAGTCTATGGATACGCAATCTGCGACGGGACAAAAGCTTTTTCCATGGTCGCAAAGTATAATGTGGTCTTCAACCAAACAAGACTTCACAGTCAGTCAACTCGGACAGATGAAGGAGGAATTGCGGATTCTGGAGCGCCTGACCGGGCAATTTAGGGGCATCCTCAGGCATCTACTTACTCCCAGAAGCTGCGCCAAATGCTGGCTCTGATCGCCCACCTGTCCAAGGGATGCGATCAAGGCGCTGCAACATATACCTGGTGGAAGAGGTTCGAGCGCGGATTAAATCCTAGCAGAAGTCCACGAATGTAGTGACTCGCAACTTATAAATAGGCTGACCTTGCTAACTCGGGAGATGGGGAGAGGAGAAGTGCCACAAGACTGTAGAACGCCAGCAGTGTTTACCTCCACAAACTACCAGGTTTGTAACCGTTTCCCTCATCAGCATTGAAGACCAGATATTCGCCCACGTGCTAACCACTCGCCCAAAAAACTACACGCCTGTGGTAGAGTCCCCCTCCGCCAGGGAAACAACGCAGAGTTCTAGACGGTATGAAACGAGTAATATGGCCTTTGCGGACTGTAAGATAGAAGAAAGTGGCAATGCTTTTGGCACCATGAACCGTGATGGACTGTGAAAACTGGTGGCGACATCAGATGTTTGGAACGGTCTGCGTGAACGGTGAGGCAATCCCACGATGGCATGATGACGTCTGACAAAAAACAGTGGGTCAGTTTCAGAGGCATTGACAAGAGCAAACGGTGTTTTGCAGAATAGTGTTCTCGAGCTCATCCTTCACAGCCTCGCGTCTACGACCACGTTAGTGAAGACCCATCCATAAGGAGTGTCCTCCAACCAATATCAATTACAGAACCAATGGGTATCTACTCAACATTCAACGAACGTAGGCTGGCATTGAAGTAAGCAAGGGGGTCTGCGACCTACTTGAGGAAGACTGTGGGCTGGGCACCACAAAAGCGAATGTGCAGCGGAGCGCGGTTCTCTCTGCCTTTAATTACTCAAAATTCGGACTGGACGGTGGCAGGGAGAACACAGTGACCGTGTACCAGTCGTCGACAACTGCAAAATGCAACGAACTCATGCTGAGTGCCAATAGAACACGGTTCACAATTGTTAGCGAATTCGCCTACGCGAGGAGTGAAGTCTGAAAGGGCATCATGAACAAGGGAGGACGAAATTGCGAAACGGAGCTCAGAAGACGGCATGGCATTTGGCACCCTCTAGAACCTAAAACTTAGAATGCACAGGGCCGTGGACTGTGTACTAACGTCAGGCAAGGGAATATAACCCACTCCCCTTCAAGTTACCTCTGCAAAGAACAAAGGCGAAGTGAGAGGAGAGAATCCCGATCACCGAAGCCTTGGAAAGAAGTTGCCACTCGTCACTGGCCATGTACAGTTAACAATCTCACATTCGAGTTAAACACTGGTCTGGTCGGCCATTGACGAATCCATCGTAGTGCAACGCGGGACTGAAAGCTAAAAGTCCCAACCAACAGCCGTCATGTCCGCCTTATCTGCCGACGCTGTCCGAAGATATTCAGACATCGCCATATACACATACATGATAGTTACAAATAAAACAGCAGGTTCCAGGTCTCTCCCTCGTCGTCTCACTCCATGCGCACGCATAAACACACTTCAACAATGTATGGTTTAACCAAATGAACGCGTAAATATGCCAATGACCAGCAAAACAACATACAGCGCTCATGCAACAATCACTCGATACAATCTGCCGGCGTTGCATGACGATCCAAATATCGTACGAAGTCTGGCCGTGTGGGGAGAGAGGAATCAGCGCTTGTGTGGAGTCAGTAACTCGGTTCTCCTCCGGACCCCTCTTAATATGAACCTTATGACGCTCCCATTTCAACGAGATTTGAGACTTCCCTTGAACGACGCCCGGTACACACGGAGTTAGGAACTAGGTCGTGCGCTCCAAGTGTATACGAGCCGTCCAGCTTTCGAAGCCATTGAGCCGACGTCTATCTTCAGTCGCAGGAGACTGTCTTGCCATCGCAACAAGATAGGCGTTGGAATTGCGTGTGAGGTAGCGCAAGTTAGCTTCGCTATAAATAAACTCATGCGAAAGTTCCGACTGCACTCAGCTTGTGGAGCCGTCGTGAACTCCATTGCTTGCAATTGTCGGACTACCCCGTGTTGCAAGGTTTCTTTAGGGAGCACTAGCAACCTTGAATGAGGTATTTGGTAAAAAGGCGTCGAGAAGTAGGTGCCGAAAAATGTATAGAAAGACAAGGGCAATTGATGGCCTGCACATAACGAGGACTGAAGCACGTGCTCAGATGTTTAGTATCCTACATATTTACTATAATCTGCAGGTGTAACTCAAAAAAAACGGGAAAATACACTCAGTAGAGCATTCCTTCGCTAAATGTATTGTGTTTTTGGAAAGCATTATTTTAGCGGTGCTTCGAAGTCCTGCATATAAAATTTAGCTGAGGGTGACGGCATTAAGCAAACAAGCAGAAGTAATTTTCAATGAGTGCTGTTGGTTACTGACAACAGGCAAGACATGGATTAACAAAGTGGACTCGAGAATACAAGGCTAATATCTTTCTTGGTCTCCGACACCAACAAATATGCAGCTGCTGAAGAAGTACACTGCTCCACGAGCCAAAAAGGGTAGGCGAATAGATAGTAGATTTGCACTTCCGAAGGGAAGAAGCATCTTTAACTAAGGACTACGAGAGTGGAGGAACTGACTAGCACGTTGGAAAGCAAGTTTAAAATCGGGGTAGAAAACACACTGGCGGTAGTAAGTGTCACAGATAGAAAGCCCCTATGGGCCAAGAGTGGGGTACAAGGTTTAGATGTCTGAGTGGCAAATGAGGATTACATACGAAGCAATTGCCTATGGGATACCCAAAATAAAGAATAAAGTGGCCACGAAAGTCAATCCAGAGGCAATATACAAACATGACGTGATCACTTTGTCTCGTATTTCGTAACTGAAATGATGGTAGAAATTAATTACAGGAGACTGTTGTGGTGGAATGAACAAAATGTGTAGAAATAGATGAAACATAATGTCTGTTGAGCCCGAACGTACCATTTGGTGACCTTTTCTGTCGAATTGTGAACACGCTTGATGTCGTCTTTCGCACGACTTCTTGTTTCGGCACGAAGAGCGCGCGCAAACATCTTTTAGCCGCAACAATGAAGGCCGTCTGAGAGTTTTGAAAACACGGAGCAACGTCCTCCGATAGATACCCTGATTTCTACTTTAGGAAGTCGTACTCTGGAGTCCGGCTCTGAACGTAACCAGTTAAGACCAATCTTTCATAAAACCAGATAAGACAAACAGAACGGAGATAAACAAGTAGTCGGGAGTGTTGTGATAGTTTGTTTATTGGAAGGACAAGGAAGGGGCACTACAGAAGCGATGAATAGCGTAATAGACGACACAGGAAAGTACAGGTCTTCTGAGGGGTTAATTGGGCCCATAGTAAGCAATTCAAGAATCTTTGATTTTCCTCAGAGAATCTCATCCGTAGCAGGGAATAAGCCCGGCCTCTCATACACATAGAAACGTGACACGGGTGACATCGCAACACATGCATTTAATAAGACAGCCGAGAATGTGTCCACAGGCAAGCTAAATCCTGCGATTTTTGCGACGAGCGACAGAAGTGTAGCCCCAAAGGAAACAACCTTACGGGGACTGCAATGAAAAAAACAGGTCACTGAGTAATGGGGCGCTTCTAAGAGACTCAACATCGCCAAAAATCATTACTATCGACAGTGAGCCGGGTCGGAATACAGTGCTGATGACTTTGTAGTGTTGTATCGGTTGCGACCCGTCCTTTGAGGTAGCTGTAAAGTCTAATCAGTCACGGTAAGGACACGTTGGTTATCCGCGACCTTCAAAAACCTACTACCTTTATTCTCGCTCGTTAAACCTTCCACTCATCCACAATTAGTGCCGAACATTTAAGTCCCCCGATCACGTAGGACAGAGGGTGCCCTAGGAATTTTCATTCAAAGCAGACGATAATATATAACAGATCTTTATAAAAAGCTCCGTTAGAGACGCAATACTAATTCAACTCCCTGTCTGTCAGTACATGTAGGCATTTTAACCAACCGTAAGCGCAAAATCACGGCGTCCCCTAAAGTGAAATGTAGTAATCTAATTACTCAGATGTCTTGTGCGAGAAACTCCTACCGATTCATGCATAATCCTACTATCCAGTAAACTGGTCAGTGTAGTCCGCAGGACTATTTACATTTCGTTCGACAAGAAATTATTTGAGTATTCAGGTGTATTTATGACAACTATATGGTGATCATGAATATTAAAATCACTCTAAAGTCATGTGTCCGCGCGCAAGGACGGTACCACCCGATGAAAAATACGACTGACAAGACGAATTAGCCTGCGGGAAATCGTTGAAGTATAAGAATAAAAGTTGACGCGGGTTGTTCTGGGCTACACTACATATTCAGACATATGCCTTTGACTTCTTGAGGCTCTAAATTTAAACTAGCCATGAAAAGGTAGTCAGTCGCACCAAATGACTTAAGTACCCTGCACAAGCTAAGACAAAGACGCAATCGAAGGATCCGGGGCTTTTGTAGTGCGTTTAAACACTGAAATCAAAGTTTAAAACCAAAACTATGAAATTGCTTGAAAAAAGACAAGTCAGGAACGCGCATAGCTAATAATACATTTAAAAGGGATCTGACCTTTAAAAAATGCCTAGATCCGTCTGAACTATTAAACTGATCAGAACTATCTGTTTTGGATTTAATCAACGAACTGTCCAAATTTGTGTGGAACACAGAATCAACCAAATCGTCCGGAACTTATAAGTTTCGGAAAACACCCAACACGATCAGCATTCTTTCGCTGTTTACGGTCTAAACTGTTGCTTTTTAGCCCTATCGTTGTATAACATTTTCCCTGAACGCGATATTTATCCTTCCCACTACATTTCTCTCGGATAATGCAAGTATTTTCTCGCGATTTGCCGGCTGTTTGTTATTGTTTCATCCGCGGTTTTCTGTGCCTTTTTCTAATAACCTGCCGTATAACATGAATTGCCTGCTTACTACCCGTATGAACCCGAGAGTTGCTGGTTGTCTGGCTATGTGTGGCAAATAGTTGAGTTCTTCTAAACCGGATCTGCAGAAATATGTCTTTCAGTAATGAGAATAATATTGTCTTTTTTAGGGACAATAACAAGACTCTGCAGTCTCTGAGCACTAATGAAACCTCTCCACAGTTGGAGGCTCTACTCCAAAGGAGCTGATCATGTGTAGATCTGCGGCGCATATGCAAGTGGGGATTTAGTTGTACTGCTTAGAAATTCAACGGAAAAAAGGGAGGGTTGATAATTTTCGTTAGACTGGATGCCACGCTCTGGCATATCTCTAAGGCTCTGATGTGGGCTGCGTGGGATTCTAGACGTATGTTCACGTAATGTGCTGTTTTCTGCAAATTAAACTTCTACCCTCGCCACTGCAAACCCTCAGTTGGATCTCGCCATCAGCCTGACGCTCGCCTTGATTACCGTTTGTCATATTTTTGACCTAGTCGTATGCATGCAAACATGTCGCAACGCGGCTGCTCGGAATTAAAGCAGTGCCATTATCCCAGTTTATCTACAAAGACTGTCTCCGTTCATTTTGACCGCATGGGTTTTTTGGGTTCTGCGCGCACAAGCGACAGCGTTCAGTAGAGCGCTCTCGCGTACTCATGTCCGAATCATAAGGTTGAATACGCCAACGCTGGCCGCCCACGTTATGAAGTGAGAGAAAGTGGTCCGGTGGACAACCCAGACTTTTTGGGGTCGACGCTCCACTAAACAGAAGTCTTGACACATTGTGGAACTTGGCTGCCGCCTTGGATGCCTAAGCAGTCCTATTTGTAGGCAGCGTGGCTAACCGCTTCGCGACGAATGGGCTAGAAAATATGTTCTTGACAAACATCGAGAAACCAAGTCATTCACAATCTGGCCATGACGCATCAACGCAAAAGACGTGGTCGAAGCAGGACAAAAAACGGCCGGGCCTACACTTATTCCATGTCTCGCACCTCAGGTTGTCCGAGTGAATCTATTCAGCTTGAATTCTTATTTTAATTTTGACAATCTGCTAAGCGACTGAATGGAATAGTCGATCATAGTGGTAGCTTGAGTAATGGCGTGCTACAGGTTTCCCATCGCATCTCTCAGTGAGACCCGATTCTTTGCATGGAACCCCTCATAAGAAATGTCAATTATTTCGATTTCTCAGCTTATGCAGCGTGCCCCTCACAGAATGCGATATACGTCCTGACAAATTATTTCGAAGATATATCTTGACTAGGCTAAAGTGCACGCACTAAGCCGCTTCAGTTTCGCCGACCACCGACACTCCTCAAAATTCCACTCCGCCCCCCGCGATTTCGACCTCTCACCCTATCTATCGTTGAGTTCTGCAGTTCTTTAAGTCATCTCCTCATTTCGACCCAAGCGGTCTATCGACGTTCTTGGCGGAACCCTTTGTATTCGTCATCTACTAATAGTTTAGTCGCATCTCCCTTGCCCCCTTCTCTGCTGGACTCTAAGCGGACTGTGACCGATCACGTCTGGGTTCTTCCTGTCTCGCCACGTTGACGTGAATGGCCTCATCCGGCATATGAAGCATGCCTTGGTGATATCCGTCTGGAAACTTTTACTCAATACTGCATGCAGGCCAGTCCTGTCCGACCCGCGTAATTACCTCTTCATGAGAAAAACAGCTAGCTGAAGAGGTCCAGTTTACCGAAAACCATTCGTTAAATGTCTCGAAAATTTTCTCTAGAAAAATACGCACTCATAGAAAGATGCAGCATCCCATCCTCTGAGACGCTCTCGGAAATCCCATAGTTGATGCCCAGTTAACCGCGGATAGTTTCAATGATTTCCTGTCCGAAACGTTTATTGAAGACTGTGACTGTTGCGTTTTGGCGTTTTCGTCAATCTTATAGTCCAGGCACTGATGGTGTCCCAGTAAGCATTTTAAAAGCCGATGCAAATACGATTTTCCCATCCCTCTTATGCAAGATATTTAATCTCGCTCTTGCTAGTGAAACTTATCCTACCTCGTGGAAGGAATCACACATTGTGCCCATTCCTAAGCACGGCAAATCTACATCATTTGATGACTTTCGGCCAATAAACACCCTCCCCGCAGTTTCGAAGATCTTAGAGACATTGATCAAAGATAAGATGATGTGTCACTTAACAGGAAATAACTTACTGAGTGCTGCTCCGCATGGATTCCTCAAAGCTCGGTCTTGGGACACCTGCCAACTCTCTTTCTTTGACTATGTTCTCCAATCTAGGGACAATGGTTTTGCACTTTACACAGTATATTTCGATTTCACTAAGGCTTTTGACCATGTTGACCATGCTCATCTTCTCTTGAAACTGTCCTCTTTCGGAATGGCTGCCAAACTTTTGAATTTTATATCCTCCTACCTGGGCATTAGTACACAACGAGTTAAGATTTCCAATAACATCTCCAACCCCACACGTGCGAGGAGTGGAGTCATTCAGGGTAGTGTACTCGGCCCGCTTTCGTTTTTCCTTTTTGTTAATGATGTACCCGATTTATTTCAGAATGGTAAGCCTTTCATGTATGTCGATGATCTTAAAGTTGCATATCGATATAAACCGGCAGATCATGACATCGTGCTTAAGCTCCTAAAGAGCGATCTACAGGCTTTCGCCCAATGGTGCCGCAAATGGCGCCTTTCTCGTTCTTGGCATAAGTGCTCAGTCATGGTGGTTGACGACGACCGCCAACCTCAACTAAGCATTTATGGTCACGCCATAAATGTGCCTGGGGTTATTAAGAATCTGGGCGTATCATACTCCAAGAGTCTCAATCTCTCGGAGCACTGTGCCTTGATAGTCTCCAAAGCACGTAGAACGACCGGGTTTATCCTCCGAAACTTCAAAACTAGAGACATTAGAATGCGCCTTTACAACATGTACGTTAGGCCTGGCCTGGAATACGGTTCGTTTTTATTTAGCCTCATGCGTGCTATTGAGCGGAAGAAAATAGAATCCGTTCAACACTTTTTTACCAAGAGAATTGTAACCCCGGAACACCGACATTTGTCTTACCTAGAACGTTGCCGGCTTACGGGCCTTGATCCTTTATGGCTCCGTAGATTACAAAAGGGACTATTTTTGCTATTTAAACTCTTATATAATCACACATTTAACCCACTCACTTCTTTAAGACATCATATTTCCCCACGACGTAACAGTCACCGTGAGGTCTTCTTATTTCTGCCTCTGGCACGTGCTGTTAAATATCGTCGGTTATATTCTGTAAATGCAATTGCTATTTGGAATAAACTACCCGTGAGTGTGAAAACTCTGCAAAATTATCCTTTATTTAAGAGAACTATTAATCGATTTTTGCATTCAGAAAAGCTCCCACAAATTTTGGGTACTGGATCCACCGATCGACTGTACCGTAGCGATGGCGTTTGTGGTCTCTGAACACTATGGCCGGTCTCACCAGCTGTTCCTCAACGCCTCTACTTTGACTATCCCCAACTTCATGAAAAAAATTGACGTCCGATAATCTCCTATACCGTGCAACCGCCCCCCCCCCTTCTTGACTGTCGGAAGTCTACCACCAGCAGTTTTTTCTTCTGAACCCTCCAAACCATAAAAACCACCATCAACCATATTTTTATTCCTTTACCTCAGGAGTTTTTTTCACTGCTGGTCGGATTTGTGTTTAATCGTTTCCCTTGACAATGTCTGTAAACTGGCATTAAATAAATTATTATTATTATTATTATTATTATTATTATGAAATCCGCTATACATGACCACATGCAGGCTGGTCCTGCCTGCATTTTATCCTTTCATGAGCGACAGTTTTTTTCTCCTATAATGTTCATCCAGTCATATTCATTTTGTTTAATCGACAATGAAGTTTTTTCACTGCTCGCCCATCATTCTTCGTACCAGACTACTTATTCCATATCTGTGAATTAGGCCTCGTATAGATTCTGTCTACCTGCTCCAAAATCCATGCAAAAGTCTAGTCTTGCTTGCTATGACCGAACGCCCACGGGTCTTTAATAAAAAATTATTATTCTATGGATTCCAGCTATATTTTATCTCATACGGTGGTGCAAACGCGACGTAATACTGGCGTAGCTTTCGCCACAGAAAAGGACATCGTAGGCCGAATGTCTGTCTGCCGCAGGACACAAAAGACCGCCTCGTAAATCTCCGCCTGCCCCTTCGAGAAAATAAATTTACAACCATTTATAACGTCTACGCTCCCCCCCCCCTCCCTTCTTAATGACCATCCTCTATGGGGTTAAGAAGAACTTCTATAAAAAAAATCTTCAGGAAATTCCAGCGGCAGAATCGAAACTGGGTAAGTCAATTGGCCTTGGTGACTTCAGTGCCCTTCTCTTCACGGAAAGGGCGACTGTGAGGGAGTTCTGGATCCACCCGGAATCGGCGCTGTTCTCCTCCTACAGACCTGTGCAGAACACTACCTCCTCCTGACCGAGACCATCTTCCGACGACAACGTGAATGCATCCGCGCACGTGGCACTGGAAGCTGATAACTTAGGTCCTCGTCCAAGGCGAGACTGCCAAGCCGCTTGACTGATAAAGGTCATCTACGTCGCGGACTGTTGAGCGAACCGCCGCTTCGTCATCTATTATATGAGACTCTAATTGCAACTGAGCAGACGGCCACAAGGTTGGCTTACGCCATGTGAGTTAAATACTGTTGCATTGGGTTTGATTGACTGTCGCTTAGATTTCATTAATGTTCTAAGTCGCCGCTTAAATAGAATAGAATAGGCTTATTATAGCGCCCCTTGGGCACTGTGGGCTCCAGTAGAGGACGCTACTGCAAACATGCATTTATGCATACCACTAAAAAGCATCCAGTTCATTGTCCTGCACGTCCACGGTCAAGCATACTGCAAACAACAGGAACGGTTCGAAAATAACGACGATTAAATCTTTAACAGAGTCCGCACAACCTTCATTAATGACAGGACCAACGTCAAGAGATTTGCCTTCTCGCAATGTCAGTTGCTGACGCAAACGTCCTAAATGGAAAGCAAAACTGACGAGATGCAAAGATACGTGAACGTGAGGGCTTGAAGAATTTGTTCACATCATTTAGGACGATTTAGGGTTTTTTACAAAGGGAATCGTACCGCAGCTTATTTAGACAGTACAAAATGCCTCACAGAAAAACAGCCGATTTTGAAGCGATGGGCCTAGCCTCAATTGGTTGTTCACATTCTCCGATGAAACCAGCAACATGCTGACCCAAGTGGAAACAAACAGTGACCTGGACCTTTCATATTCCCGCCCAAAAACGATCAAGACGGTACAGGAACTCTCCAATGGAAAGAAACCGGGGACCTAAGCAATCTTGTCCGAGGTCCCGAAATACGGCGGTCATCGGCTGAAAAGCAGGCTTATTTTGTTTTTCCAGATGTGCCGACAATAACACATGCATTACCAAACTTCAAATGTCACCAGTATGTACATTTATAAACGCAAGGGGAACCCTGGACTCTCGGACACCTGGTGAGGCATCTGCCGTCCAAATACTGCAAGAAAAATCTTCGCCCGAGTTTTCCTAAAATGCGCCAAAACGCACTTGGAGCAAGGATGCCTTCCAAAAAGTAAGCAAAAATTCCATAGAAGCCACAGAACCTTTGGCGTAATCTTCACGACCTGCCAACTGCAGGGGAAGGCACAGGAAATGAGGATTAACCTCGACTCCCCTTTAGTCGATTTGACAAAGATTTTTGATACGGTGGGTTGCGGTGGATGCTGGAGAATCTAATTGAAATCCGAACTCCCTGAGTGATTTACTCAGAGAATAAACAGACTTCAGAACGGGATGGTGACGCGCGGGATGGATGAGAAAATTTCTGGAGCACTTGCGATGACCAGTAAGGGATTTTGGGCTGTATATTTTCTCCTATCCTATTCACCTTCAAATTCTCCTCTTTGCTGATATAAGTCTAGTATGAAGTGCGGTCGAGAATCGACTCGAACTACCAAATCGACAAGGAACTGTTCAACGTTCAATGCATGCGCACATGCTGATGAGTGTATGATATCAGCATTCAAGGTCGACTGATCAAAAATAACTGCACATTAAACATAACAACAGAAGCAGACGTGCATGAGAGCGTGATTCACTTTGCCTCCGGCTGTGCCAAGTTCGGAGTGAACATCAACACAGAGAAGACGGTATTCGTGCACCAATGGTCCCAGACTCGGGTTACGCTTAACCGCGCAACTGGAACCCAAAACATTATAGTGGACAAATTCGCGTTTTTTGCGGATTAAAGTTACAGGGAGTGTCAAGATCGATGACTTAGTTGCCCGCAGGATCTGCTAAGCGAGCCAGAGATTGCGTCGGATGTAGAACATAGTTTGCAATCGGAGCGACATTCGCCTCAACACAAAACTCAAGATTCACAAGGCTGTGGTCTTAACCACGGTGACCTGGAAGGCCTACTCGGGCCAAGAAGAAAACCCAATCACTTCCACCTCAGCTGCCTTCAGAGAATACTCAATATAAGGTGCGAAGACAGGATCTACGACAGTGGGGTCATCGACGACCAACAGTCCTACATATCTACACATTTTTCGGGAGTTAAATCAGTGATCGGCCAGCTAATCGGACTCCTAGGCCGACTCAAGAACAATAATGCAATCTCGCTTGAGGAATAGCGACAGGCAAAACCAACTGATATGGTACTGACCAAGTTTTACGGACTACTCAAAATTCACCAACCCAACGCTCCTCTACGGTCTAGCGTCGAGCTAAAAGGTGGCCGCACATACAATTTAGCTAGATGGATGACCCGAAAATTCAGCTATGGAAATTCCCCCTGATCGGCCTCCCACGTCTTCGCCAACATTTGGGGAAAATCCGTCCGACCTGACCAAAGCATGAAATCCTTCGACGTTGTCTCATTATTCACATTTATCCCACCAGACTTGGAGTGTTAGCAAACGACTTGCAGGGAAGTACGCCAAGACGACTGGGCTTATAGAAGTGGAGTATCTAATGAATTTTTAACACTCTGCCAACAAACCTTTTTCATCTCCAATGGCAGAACATACGGACAAATCGAAGAAACACTGGTAGGTTTATTTAAATGCAGCTTATATAAGGAATTGGTCGTGCAAGTGCTGAAAAAGGGCGCTTTCAATCACTACGAACCTGCGTGTTGGCGGCGGTACGTGGGCGACGCATTCGTCATAATTGAGAGAGACGGGTTGTCGGGCTTTCAAGACCTGCTTAACAGCAGCTACACTGACCTCCAGTCTACCAGAGAAGGAAAGAAGACCGAACCATTACCATTCCTTGTCGTGTTCACCACGCGCAGACCCGGTAGTGAACTTGACACCACAGTGTATGGAAAAGCGACTAACACAAATCACGTCCTCAGCTATCACAGCAACCACCCGATGGTTTACAAACATGTCATGTTAGATCACTCTTTAATGGGGCAAAAACGCACTGTAGCGAACCCGCAGGGACCGATTGGCAGGGAACGGCCACGCGAAGAACCTCGTTAGCGGCTGCGTGCGTGCGCTCTCATAACGGACAAACGGGAGAGAAACCACTAATTTGACACTCGCTGCCGTACATAAAGAATGTGTCGGGGATCATGGAATGCATTGAAACAGAGTTAGTCGCAGGCACTGCCCATCGTCCGGCAGCTACCACGCGCACCAGGCTCATGCTGATAAATTACCCACTCGATGCAGATGAGCATTCGAGCATAATTTGCCAAATCCTGTGCCAGGACTGTGCTTAAAATTATACAGGCCAAACGGGACGTCGTCTTGGCTCACGAATACTCAAACACAAACGGCCGTTCAGAGAGGCGACCTACTGTCACAAGTCGCCCCTCGCACGCTGGAGGAAGGCCATGAGTTCGACGTTGAGTGGAAACCGATAGTGGCGCGAGCCGGCATCAAGACGGAGCGAAAACTGTTGGAAGCTTGGGTGTCAGACACCAACTCTATCAACAGGCACATTGTGTAGATCCCGTGTTATCATGCCCTATGTCCACGCAGCATACCTGGCCCTGCTCACATACCCACCAAAGATACACGCTGTCACCAGGCTACGAGACCACTGTGAACCAGGCGGTGCGAAGCCGACAAAGTCACAGGCAATACCACTCCACCCTTCCCCTCCGTGGTGGACTACAAAAATAGTCAGTCGCCATTGCATTCACGCTGTCTCTGGTGTAGAGTTCAAAAGCTCGGATGAATAAACCTACCGTCTTAATGATCGCGTATTTATCTTCTGCTCCATCTGGAACCTTGGAAGGGCATATTCGCCTCCATCCGTGAAAACTTTCTACAAAGTAACCTCGGTAAGATGTGGTTATGTAGCTCCACCTGATGGACACAATACTGTTGGGGTTGAAGTTAGGGGTTAGTGTTATGGGTTATGGTTGGGGGTTAGTGTTGGGGTTGGGCTTTGGGTTTAGGGTTGGAGGTTAGGGTCAGGGGTCGGGACAACCATTTCTCAACCACTCAAGGTAAAACCGCGCATTCTCAATAGCTTTCTGTTGCATACAACTACTTGAACTCGTCGCCTGTGCGTTCTCCGGCTCCAGCTGTAAAAACCCCTTCTGTCACCGATTCCGTATTACAAGTGGCTGGGGTTTGTTTACTTCAGGTGTGGCTACCGAACCACATCTGATCGTCACCTCTGTCTTTTCTATTGTGGATGTGCTAGAGGTTCAGGGTGGTCAGGTGCTGCTCGTGCGATCTGAAATTGAATCTGCCTCCGATATGATGATGGCTATTGAAGTTCAATGTTCGCATGGTTACTGTTGCCTCACTGAATGTCCCGGATGTGAAATTGCCGTTTTCCGGTAGATGAGAGTGTTTGTGCTTCTTCCCAAGAAATCCCACATGATACTTTACTTTCCTCCACTTGAATGGCCAGCGGCTAGATTTTCTTTGATTGGTTTCTTAAGTACATTTGCTTTGGTAGAGGTATGGCTGGCTGACGACGGCCAAGATGCCAAAAATGGCCACCCCAGTTCCCCTCGTCTTTGTCGGTAGTGCATTCAGATGTACTCGGATGAAGCATCATAACCAACCTCTATATGCTTTCCAGCAGAGCATAATACAACCTTGTCTAATATTTTTATCAACGAAGACAAGGAATTCTGACATAATGTCTTTTTGTAGGCAACGTTTCTTGTTTATTGGTAGTCAACAAGGCCTGCGAGTGTCAGGTCCAGAGGTACGTGGACACATTTAACTCCTAATTTCTGCCCTTCACTCGGAATAGATGGTGAACACTACTCTCAGGTAACATTCCAGTTTCATACTTACTTTTCCAACATTCGACAAAAAGAATGTCAACATTTTACCCAGACAATCGTTTCACTGTTGCGGTGCGGTTATGATCTTCAGCACTTCTTGTCACGTCAGTTCGGTCAAAAATTTTAAGTCAGGTACTGTCGCTCTTTATGTCGGAAAAGCTGGTATGCGCATTACAATTACGCAACAGCAGCGTGGGAGTGAACATCAGATCTTGAAGTTTGATAGAACCAGTAAATTCTGCTTAATTTAGTGCTTTTGTCTTGTTTGTGTTTCCGCACCCTGCCTGAAAATGAATGCTTATTCTTCTCTTCATAAGTTGGTTTGGAAAGAACCATAATTTGGAGCTGTGCGAACTGGGAGACTTTTCTTGTGGAATTTTTAATTCACATAAATTAACCAGTACTATTTTCACTTGTGAATGGAAGTGTGTTGGCCTTTCACATAGTTTGATTTTGTTCTCCAAATTCAGGACCTTTCCGAATTCAACTGAATCCGCTTCAACTAACGTGACCTCCCCTGTCTTCTCCGATTACGTCCCAGGCACTTTGCTTTAATTGCAGTTGCCTCGGGGAAGATCTTGTCGATCAGATTTTATCTGACTTGGGTGCTTCATTCCCTTGCGCGTTTCCTCCCTACTTGAGCGCCAGCCAGCAAAAGTAACCATTTGCGACCGCCGCCCCCTTGCCCTGCCTTTTCATCTCCTTTTGTCCCGCCTTCGAATCGCGAGGGGGGGGAGAGGGGAGTGTGAAACGACCAATCAGTGTTGAGAATGAATTGAGCCTCTCACTTTATCCCTGATCTGCCCGTTCGCCTGACTTAACCCTGCCACATGACACGCGATGTTAGCGCGTGCGTGAGTGCGCTCATAGCGCAGGAATGTCGCGCACATTTTCATCAATCAAGACAATACTTTGAAAACTCGACTAGGTATTTGACCCCTTCTCTCACATCGCCGAGAAGAACAAATCCTTAGCTTACCGCGTCCGTCCCACTTGCTTTGAACTATGTAACGCATTTACGTAATGAGGTGAGTGCGCAGTGCAGCTCAAAAGCATTTAATTAGAGATTTCACCGTATCATAGAAGAGGAGCAATTGAGGTGAGGCCCCAAGAGCGGGGAAGGATAGAATCACACTGGGTGGAGAAACAAAGTTCAAAGGCCGTGGAATAAAGCAGACACAAAGGCCGGTTCTTCTATCGTGCGAGGCGACGAGCAGCTCCCCTGTGTTTTTGAGATTGAAACATCCTATTTTATCATAAGTAGAGGTAATTAGGCAAATAAGCAGATTATTCCAACCTTGGGTATTGGATACCATGAGCGAAATTCGATGAATATTGGGCGAACAACCCGGTGTCATCTGTCCCATGCTTTAATCGCTCTTTTAATGATTCACTCATGGAAACGGAAATACAAACAAAAACGCAGTGACCTGCTGTCGCACAGCGTCATCCATATTCTTGCTAGGGTTATTCCTGCAATTCCACAGTTGCTAGGATAACAGCCCCAGCATTGGGCAAGTCAGGTCATTCCCTGGTCAGAACGAATTAATTTGCCCATAAATCTCCCCCCCCCTGGCGTACGCTGTCCTACGCCACCGCCTCCGGATTCGCAACACTGACGGCTGAAGTAACCATAACGTCTCATGGAAGCCAAGTCTATTGTTGCTGCCTTGTAATTTCAAACGATGTTCGGCACACGGTCTCGATGATCTCCGAGTCTTTTTGCCCGCCGTGTAATCGAAACAATGGGTTTGGAGTAATCGGACAACAAGAATATGCGGAAGGGTGTTAGTTGACAGTAATCTGCATCTCAGGGTGGTATCCTTCAGACTTTTTTTAACATGTCTTCAGTAGAATTTAGACATTTTTGCGTCTCCCGGTTTTATAGTGGGCTGCAACGTCCACCGATCCAAGATCGTTCCCACCCCCCTCACCCATGATCCATGATTGATTCCGCGTATGTTAATAAGGGCCACGCCGCTCCCTAGTACTATCCTCGTATTCATTCGTGAGCGTTGGATTCTACAATAATGCAGCCAGCACGTCTTAAGCATTTGCAGATATCGAAGTGCTTGTGTCTGAATATAGACGATTATAACTTGTTCTCAACCTACAGTAGGTGGGCTAACTCATGAAATTTCAACCGGAATTTCGAAAGGCGTTCTCGTTTCGAAAAGATTAATTAAGTAGGGTTGTAAAAATAATCATCATCCGGCATAGTTCTGTAATGATCCAGTTACCACGGGGTGTTTTCTTTCGAATGAATTTATTTCCGACTACACGCAGGAACTATACTCTGCGAAAAATGGCTTCTTAAGTAGCATGCAATTTTCTTATTGATTTCCGATGCCCTTAAAAGTCCAATTATATTTCATAAAAAATGCATAGAAATAATTATTCTTTTCTTTGTTCCGTGTAAAATTCCGTCTTTTTTCAATTTTATACTCGAAAGAAGGGCGTAAGTGAGTTTATTAAGGGGATGAGGCTTTCGCCCTTGAGCTCCCTATTCATATCGATAAACGGAAATAAAGTCATCAATTACATCAGCAAAAGCAAAAAGTTAAAAAGTTAGCGGTAAGTGTGAGCCAGGCGCAAACTGCCGCCGCTAAAACAGTCATTATTATATGTACAGTAGTTTCTCAAAAAATGAGTATCTAGACTGCACTTAAAGGATTTGACACTTTCGGAACGACGGCATCAGGGAGTCCGTTCCATGCCCCAATGGCCCTGTGGGAGAAGGCGTTCCGTCGGACGTCCGAATGAGCCCGCTTCCTCTACATTTTGAAGGGATGACCACGCAGACGGTCAGTCCCGGTTTTAAAAAACTTCTCCAATTTGCGGGTAATTGTGAACCCCGACACTGGCATTCAGGGTTTCCAAACTACAAGCCGCATACTTTTCGCGTACGGAAAACCATACATTGCTCTACAGTATGAAGAGGAAACCATATGGGGTTCATAAAATTTAGCTTTGGATTTGGGCCATATTGTTAACTTTCCAAGCCACATTGGCAAATGCAGAGACATGACGTTTTATGAACGACCATTTCACGGTCTTAAATATCTCATACTGAGAAACTTTTCTAAAACCGAAGTATGCCCTTCCTTCGAGTATAAAACTGAAAGAAGACGCACTTTTATATCGACCAAAGAAAATAATAATTATTTTTACGTATTTTTTCCGGGAAATAAAATTGAACTTTTATGGACATCGAAAATCAATGGGAAAATTGCATGCTACTTAAGTAGCCATTTTCGCAGAGTATAGTTCCTGCGTGCAGTCGGAAATAAATAAATTCAAAAGAAGACACCTCGAGGTAACTGGATCATTATAGAATTATGCTGGACGGTGATTAATTTTACAACCATATTCAATTAATCTTTTCAAAATGAAAACTCATTTCGAAATTTCGGTCGATATTTCGTGAGTTGGCCCACCTACTGTATATAACTATAATACCTGCATGAGTTACAACATGGCTAAAATGACATTCTTTTGAATGTGTTAAGTATATACTTATTTGGAACCTCGAAGTTCATAATAATCTGGCCAGTCAAAGGAATGTAATATTCCTTAAAATTATAGACAGTGCCTACAGGATGGGAGACTACAGTGGAAAGTCAGTCTGCTATCATTCAGGAATGACCTTAGGTGCGTGTTTTATGCTAACTGTTGCAACTCCATTTAAACAATCTTCAGGCATATCGACCACTGTTTAATAAATCTATCCAGCATTATCGTAGCCCTAACAGTCTATAGTACGATTCGTTTACCAGCGAAGCAACTCGGCTTCATAACTGCTAGTGGTTTTACTGCAATGTTTCCCTCATTAGCAATGGCCCTCACCACAACCGTAGTGGTGCTAATAGTAGTAGTAGTAGTAGTAGTAGTAGTAGTAGTAGTAGTAGTAGTAGTAGTAGTAGTAGTAGTAGTAGTAGTAGTAGTAGTAATACGGGATAAATGAAGACGTCCGGACATCACGTCGCATATTAGCTGTGATCGATCGTTCTCATCGGTGCCTTAATTATAAATCAGTCCTCGTTATTCTACAGTGTATTCCGATTACAGCTGGGTTACTTAATTTCTCTACAAGAAATATGAATTCAACAGCACCTAGAATTTCTTGTTGGCTGAAATATTTTAATCGATTTCTCTACAGCCAGGAATGCTACAAAACAACAGCATGCGGTGAGAATTCTTCTGGCTGCTTGATAAAGTCATATAAACGTTTGTCCTTGCTCATGCCCAAAGGTACTGTCAATCAGTCGCTACGCCGAGTCTCGAAGTAATTGCAGGCTGCGAGACTTGACGATTCGACCGTCTCAAGTGACGACGTCCGAGTTGACACACCACCGGTGACTTGAACGGCATTCACCAACCTCTCTCTATCTCTCTGTTTTCCCTCATCCATCTTGTTTGGAAGGGTAGACAATGTCAGGAAAACTGGCGACGAGCCCCGGTTGTAAGGCTTACAAGGAACATACAGGTCTTTTAGTAGCGTAGGAGTGGGTTATACGACTTTCCGCCACGAAACTCGCTTCATCAACGTGGTTTGCCAATACGCTCACGTAATATGTCCGAAAGTCTGATGGTGATGACGGTGATGATGATGAGGATGATGGTGATGATGACGACGACGACGACGACGACGACGAGGACGGCGGTGGTGGTGGTTATGGTGGTGGTGATGATGACGACGATGATGATGATGATGGTGGTGGTGGTGATGATGATGATGACGACGATGACGACGACGACGACGATGATGATGATGATGATGATGATGATGATGATGATGATGGTGGTGATGATGATGATGATGATGATGATGATGATGATGATGATGATGATGATGATGATGATGATGATGATGATGATGATGATGATGATGATGATGATGATGATGATGATGATGATGATGATGATGATGATGATGATGATGATGATGATGATGATGATGATGAAAGATAAGACATCCTTACCCAAAATTCATATCGTTTATCATACGTGCAAATCTTCCAGTGGATGTTGAGCAGTGTTGAAACATGTGCACTCCTGCTGGGGGACTTGACGGCCTTTCGCCCGAACCCTCAGCAGCCAGCAAGTAAGTTTGGCGTTTCTGATCGGAACTTCTGCTCCACTCCGACCCTTCCCAGGTGAAATTGGGCTAATTGAGGCGGAGGAACTCGTGCCGTGTCATCGCCCCCTTTTGTACTCCCCCCCCCCACGCTGCTCGTCAGTACGCATGCCAACTAATTGATCGGGCAGAAGTCTGAACTTGATCGCGGTTGACTGCCCAACGCTGTTTGCGGCGCACCACGCACCACGCACCACTTTTCTCCCCTCCCCCTCCCCTGTTCCTGCGTTCCCTCGGGACGTCAGCGCGCCATTCAGAGCAGTTATAGTTAATAATCAACACCTATTTAGTCCTCTTACCCGCCC
>CACRXP010000917.1:151587-168718 GCA_902702965.1 Spirometra erinaceieuropaei | reverse complement strand
GAGTGAATTAAGCCAAGTGGAGGTGAGATCAGGCCCGGTGGCCGTCCACAGATGCCACTCCGACTCTCGTGTTTCACGCGCGTGTTCCCTAACTCCGCAATAGCGGTAGTTGCTAGTAGGAAATTTTAAAAGACGACGTCCGTTTCAAACCTTCGCGTATTTTTGGTACAACCGAGCTTAGGAAGAAAATTATAATAACCTTCCGGAGAAGGTGAAGTAATCGGGACGAAGTGGAAAATGCCTGCAGGCAGGGTAGAGTAACGGCAGACCCGCCAGAAACAGGCGTCCGCTAAAGAGCCTCTAGAACGCATTTCACTCCATCGGCTTTCAAAAGAGAGAAAAAAAGCGAAGAGATGGGAAAAACGAACCAGAGAAGCAGGAAAGTTTAATTGTACCATTCCCTCAGCATCAACATGAACAGGTTCTTTAGCTAACCGGCCTTTTCAATTGCTTATATGAACCACTTGCTTCTTTTTTTGCTATGAACTATCTATTTCTAAGAACGCCAAATTTAGAACGCCACATCATAGCAGATATCAAATTGATCGTTGAGTTCGAATTCGACGTAGGATACGCTTGTTAGCCCTGACATACTTTGAATGCGAGGCAGGAATAAATGGCGCATATTGCTGGAGCTTGTCAGTTCGAAGTCATACAAGAGATGTTGTCCGCTGGTGTGGGTTGTAAAGGGGCCAGTCTTTGTGCCACAGAAATAGGGGCGACAGAAGTTTACACGGGCTGGGGTCAGAGGAGACAGAAGATGAATCTAGCACTGATATTATTTTCGCAATTGAGGCTTGTCTGTCCGGACCTGAATTTGCAGCAACGATAGGGGACTGGCTGTTTCGAGATACTGGTAGAAACCTTTTGATGAGCTGGGAACTGAGACTGCAGTCTCCGTTTGTACACTCCTTCCCAAGCCTCTAACGTCGGACGATTCAGATAGCGTATTTGGTGGGTACATCGCCGGGAAGCCAGGCCCTCCCCTGGGGGGAATATCAAAGCGAGAAAGTTGAAGGCCCAGTGGGGATAGAAACCAGGGTGCTGTGAGGGCCGGCAGTCTGCTCGCATGAGCTGTATACAGAAAAGCTGGCAAGTGGGGTTGCTCTAGTTTCGGAAGACGGAACATGTCCCCAGGTTTTTCTCTCGGCTCATTTACATCTGGGCGGCGTGGATGCAGAGCCTCAAGCGCTTCTAAATGTTTATAGGGGTACGGCAGAGTGTCGTCCATGCGAAGAAAGGCACTCGGGGCCGCGCCCACAGCTCCTCCTGATTCTTCCACTTCGGTGGCTACCTGGCGCTTCCACTTGTTGCGTCGGTTCTGGAACCAGATTTTCACCTGAGTCTCTGTCAGCCGCAGAGCCTGTGCCAAGGAGACGCGTTCGGAACTCGAGAGGTATCTTTTAACCTCGAACATGGACTCCAGCTGGAAGACTTGGTTCCGGGAGAAGACGGTGCGCGTCTTTTTCTTCCTTAGTCGAAACTCGTCGCGATTTGTCTGTGCTTCAGCACCTGGAAGGTGAATATGGGGGAGGATGACTGTTGGCATTTGGCCAAAACTGTCAGAGCAGACACAGAAAACTGCCGAAGGAACTAACTGAAAAAGTAAAGCAACTAAATTCAATCATATCAACCGCCAAGGACCAACCGACAGAAAATGAGGATGTTCAGACGAATAGGTGGAGAATTAGTTCATATTTGGAAAACTCACTCAGCACTAGAATAAGAGGTCTTTTGGCAGATTTTGAATAATTAATTTTGACCCAACTGTGAAAAACTCGACGCCTCGGTAGGATTCGAACCGACAACAGCAGAGGGGGGGGGGGCTCTAGCCACCTGAGCTACGAGGTCCCGTCGGACGATGCGAGTTTAATCGCATTTGGGTCAAGTTATCCGCGCAGCCTACTGCAACGTCTGGAATCCACCCAATCTGATACAGTAAGCTGACTACACAAGCGAGACTTTCTAAGTAATTAATCAAGAATCCACCAGATTACAATGCTGTATATTTGTGGATTGCATTTTCTTACTTCACTTTAAAAAATTTCAAAAAGTACGCAGCCTTCTAATCATCGAGAAAACTTATGCTGTGTACTTTTACCAAGCCCTTCAGTGCAAAACCAAGGAACTCAGACCGTTTGAATAAAATCTTGTTCCCTAGTGTGCTCTGTGTAACCAACTAGAATTACTATCGTGGAATAAATGACTTTAGGGGATTCATAATGGTTTAGTAGTAGCGGACCTTCCGAAATTACAAGTTGAATATTAGTATGCAGACACACATGTAGTTCATTTCCGAACACCTACCGCTACAGTCACCAAATCATCTTTCAGCGACCCTGAAATTGCACTTTACCTGGAATGTCTGGAACATTTTTAAAAGTTAACAAGCAAATTAACATGTGATAAAAGACGAAAGATCAGTCAACGTTAGCAGGTGTAAATTGGTTGACGAGGGCTGGGTTGGGAATATTACTGAACTTATTTTTTGCTTCTACTTATTTCACTTAAATCTGCGCAGTTGAACAGTGCTCAAAACAACACAATATTAATGTTTTTAATTTCCTGTTCTCATTTTACTTTTGAAACAAACCGTTCCGGCTGTTTAGTCGTCAGTGATGGCCTGTGTGTAACATTCTCACATTCTCCTTCTTATCCTCATAGCAATAAATCACCGGGCTCCCGACTATCTCTTTTATCTCACATGAAAAAACATAGGTGACTTATTGAAAATTCGATCTCTGCTGTGTGTTGGAAGTTCACAAATCCGAAGAGGGCAGGGCATATGAATAAGTGCCCCGGTAGTACAGAGGCCTTGAGTAAATTCTAGGACGTTCATTTTGAGGTTAGTGTTACTGCTAAGGTCAGTGCTGAGGATAGTAGGGGCGGGGGAGAGGTACTTGTTCTCATGTCCAACCCCAAAGAGCGATTGCTCTAATCATGTGCATGACATAGATGGGAGTAAATAGCAATCGAGACATGCTGAACATTTGATCATGCAGTTTGTAGAAGACCATCATATCTGGGAACTCATAATGGTCCCTTTTGTCCCTGCGTTGACACATAAAAGTGACCGTCATCCGCCAGTATGACTTTTTGACACTCGTGCCAACTGACTAGTCTTTTTCGGCACTTACTATTAGGCGGAATGCTTGAATGCTTCTTACACCATAGTCGATAGGCTTTTGAATCGATGAAAACGAGGAATTATGCGGCGCCATTCATTTCCTGCCAGAAGTCGAGAGTACGAACGAATAGCAGCAGGTACTCTTGTTTGCCCCTTCTCCAAAATGTGTTCGTTAAGGAACTGGTAGGGAAATAAATGTTGCATGCCTCTGGGCCAAGTTGTTTTCGGTTATTTTATTGAAAGAAAAATCTCGGTATTCTGGACGTTTACCACTCCCTACAGGTGAAATCATACAGTTAAAAGACTGGCTATAAACCGTTTTGTGATTTTGTAATTCGATAGGCCGGGGTTTTGTGGAGTAGCCATTCGAAAGAGATGGTTGAGGTCATCTAACTCTACGACGTATTGACTGTTGTCTGTTGGACACCGGAAGCAAGACGCCCCCTGTACTACGGGTGGTCTTGCGATAGATTCCAAGGGAGTACCTATTCCCGGATCTTAACTTTAATTCTATTCTTAACACTGTTCCTCATAACTTGCATCATGATCCCTCTAACCCGAACCTCCTTGGAGTTCACCGCAAGCCCAGATGTACTATAGGGACCAATATCCCTGCGTCTAACCTGACCGAGTATCAAGAAGGGATCATACTTTGGCATTTTCCAGTCGGAAGATGTTTGTTATTCAAAGTCCATAGTGCTGTAACAATTCTGGTTTTTGTTTTCCTAAAAAAGTTTTGAAAATTTAGAAGTAGAAAATGACTAGAAACTTCCCGTGACTATCGCATAGCAGACGGCAAAAACTGACTGTGTTCCCTTGTAGTGAAAATTCTGGTTCAAACAAGATGCTTTAAGAGGCCTAAAGGAGTAGACTATTGTTATACTGAAAGCCAGCGTCAATTTACTAAGCGCAAAAGGGTCGATCAGCTAATGCATAAGTGAACGCACTACTACATTCAGTCAGCGCCTACAGAAAGTTTAAACGAAAGTCCGAAGCATTGTCGTGTTTCAAAAATAAAAGTGGCTTAGGCAAACTTATATAAAGAACCCATTTTTACATAATACGTTTCTGATCAAAAGTAATAATGATAGACAGTGAAGCCCGCAGAAGGTGTGCTTATACGAAATAAATATGGATGCTGCCCACGCCCCAGCCTGTGGTTGATACCCCGTTAATGCCGAAATTTGACGAGATACCGTTTAAAAGCTCTCAATTTTTCGAGTCTGAATATATACTACAGAAAGATAAAATGTGAAAAAGTGGTCTGGAGCCAGTAACTCTCTAAAAAAACTGTTAAGATACCTCAAGTGCCTATTTTAACAACTTTTCTCCACATGTTCAGTGACGAAGCTAAGTCCTTTGGTATAGCATATTCATAGGGCGAAGAAATACTTAGAGACGCGCGGGCATTCCATATAAGTAACCAAGTGTATATCCTACTTCCCATTTCTCTTGCTGACTTCGGAGAGATCTATACTGGCACTATTTCAACGACATAATGTAGTCTAACTATTTGTCCTGCAGCTGTGTTCAGGCGACTTAGCTTTTATACGTTTACACTGAATTAACTTCAAGATGCATGAGGTAGCCTAGGATGGGCAATTTGAAATATTTTTCATCGATTCCGACCTTTCGTCACGTTTTCTACTTCCAACAATCTCTTTACTCTGCGACACCCTGACACTTCAAATACTGAAATCAACTTAGTTAATTGCAAACGAAAATTCGAAGAACCTTGGAATTATTTTGCATATTAACCGGCATTTAAGCTTATTCGAGTAATATGTTCCCATCGAGACCAAATCTTAAATGGTTAGTCAGCCTTTCCTGAGGTTCTCCGCCGGTCAGACTGTCAAAGCGGGTTTTTTATGCATGAGATTGGTGTGGTAGGAATACATGCAAGCTAAAAACTAACCTTCCCCTGTTGCTGAATTGTCATCGTGCCCACTGACACTGCTTCTGCTGCTGCTGCTCCTACAATTGCTGACGTTGTCACCGTTCTCCTCTTCGCCAGTGTTCGAATGGACGCTATTACACAAGTCGACGCCCTCCAAGACGGTCATGTCTACCCCCGGAGGACAATCATTCCTCAGTTGAACTTCGGCAGGGCCACGCGACTCGTTGACCATCCCTCTAGCATCTGAAGGACTGGAACTTCTGAACTCTGCATCCTCGGCATTGAATCGTCTCCAGAGTGCCTGCAGCATGCTGACGACAGCGGGGTCGGACTGGGTGCCGACGCTTCCAACCTGAGTGGGCAGAGTCAAGCAGGACGTAGCTGACATCTTTCCGATAACGGCATCAGCCTGAATAGGCCATGCTTCATCCGCTCCCCCCGGAAGCAACCCTGCCCGGGCCGACGACTCCGATCTGGAGGCCTCTACAGGGAAACAAGCGGCGTCTTTATGCTTGAGAGGCGACTAAGGTCTTGAATAAAGTAAATAACTTGATGAAAGTGCGGGCCTGGATACCTGCTTCTGGACGAAAGTAAATTTTTTTCCCAGAGTGATTAACGGCTGTGTATTGTCCATGCAGTAGAATATAAACAAGAAGGCAACGCGGGGTCATAGCAATTGCCGTCCGCACAACCCAAAAGATATCAAGAAATAAAGCCATCTACGCGGCAAGAACTTAGCGTTACCCCTCGGTTCAGATCACTAAAAATCTACCCGGGTCACAGTCATATGTTCGGAGTCCACTTGAATATTTTTTGAGTTTAGTTAACAGAACCAAAACTGTAATTCAAAGTTCTCGCAAAATGTTTAATCGGAGTACTTTTTGCAGAGACGTAATACATTTGTATGTTTACCAAAATCGGTCTTGGCTAGACCTATTAACTAAACTACGTAAAGAAAAACTGGAACTGTGTATTTGGGTCTAAGAGTTTCATGAAGCTTACTCTTATTTTTTAAATTATACCCCATTGTAATGAGATTGTAAAACCCCTTCAAATATGTGGAAGCCTTGGTCTGACTCACTTAAACGCGTAGCATGCCCACTAGAAAACATGATCGGGGGAGTCCTTAACAAGATTTTTCTGGACAAAAGAAGGGTAAACAAGGTGTACATTGACTTAAAACCTGTCCAATTTCCCATAAGACATTGACAAATATAATTTTACTGGGCCTTAACATAGAAAGTAAGAAAACCAAGGGGCCACACCAATATTGTCCACGGAAGTGAACAAACACTTGGAGAAACCGTTCGTACTTAAATGAAAATGAGAGGCCTTAAACTTCGTCTCAATATCCTTGGTTTATCGGATAAGCCTTTTCTTTGCATCATGCTTAAGTTCATGCCTGCTCATGTGTGTTTTTTTGTAGAACTCGCTACTGTGCATTCGCTATTTGGGCTCTTCTCAATTAGAACGCAACACAGATTTCGCTTTCACTTCAAAAAACAGCTTCTAAACGCTGCGAAATTCTAAAATTCTTAGCAACAGCTGGCGGAAGATGTCTTTAATCCTAGACAGTCCATCCCTCCAAAGGAGCTATTTCTGCTTCTTGCAGTCTACAGAATTTGTCTCGGGCCAAACCTTTTGTGGCAGAAGAACCGGTCACAAATTAACTTTATTGATCGAAATCGCAACTTTATCAAAATATATCTGTCCGTCGAAGGCGCGTATAAGTGACTGGACTAAACGAGGTTAGCAGTTTTGTGCTTCAGTTGGTGTGCCATTTAACTTAGAGATTCTTCGGTAAAAGTCTTATCAAGTTCCAGCGACACCTCCCTCGCTCTCTAAGCAAGTACCCAGACCATTTAAACAATTTCTTAAGAAATGTGGGGAACTCACGCGACGGGAGAGCGCTGACTTCCGGTTCGAGGTCCCTCGTCTCAGAGTCTGCTGCAAAGGAGACAGGTGAAGGGTGATAAGAAAAAATTGCATGGAAGGCCCTGAAATAGTTGCCATAACTGCGTTTACTTTCTGATTTCGAAGACAAGAAGCGAATGGAAGGTCGCGGTTGTTTTATAGAAGAGTCAGAGTTTGCAATCGAACCAAGTCTTACGTAATTGTCTAATCCAGGCTGGCCGATCTCTGGAAGACGCAAATCCCGCAACCGCACTTAGGACCCCGCGACAGGAACGGCGGACTTGAGGGCCGGCCACGATGAGGAGCACAGGATAGTGCATGATCGACGGGCATTAACAAACCACCGTCTCACAGGCGCATTTACTAAACGCCGACTCAGCTGACAATTAGAGCTGTAAGTGTACTGCCGCTATTACAGGAAATATTACGCTAAGCAGCCGATACCCACCACCGCCCTTTGAGGTGGTTCCGTGAGAAATCTGCCGCTTTTTAAATAACTGCGACCTTATATGTGCTCCTTGATTTGGTAAGTGAACAACTAGTATAACAGTGTGAAATGTCGCGCAGGGACTGGGCTCGTCTTAACGATCGACGTTAGATTTCAGCCTTTTGACCTCCCCCCTCTAGACATTAATGAGCTAACTCGGAGTAAGCCCTTCACAACGAAATTTTTTAGACCCACCGCGAAAGTCGATGTGCGTATTTTAACCAAAATCCATCAGTTTCATTGGGGTAATCGCGACAGTGGTATACATGCGTCAGATCTTTTAAACCTCAAAGGCAAGATCCTATTCCGTGACCGTACCTGTTAGGGCTAGGCTTAGGAGCTAGGGGCTAGGGTTAGGGGTTGGGGTTAAGAGGTAGGGTTTGGGGTTAGCGGTTAGGAGTTAGGGTTAAGGTTAGGGGTTGAGCTGAGGTACTAATGTTAGGGGTTGGGTTATGGTTAAACACCTATCATCACTGGTCCTGTATGTCAGGCAGCTGGCCCTTGTCTGCTGCAGATACGGCTAAGAAATATGATCCGACCGCCTCAAATGCCTAAAATTGGAATGAAAGCAGAGCGTTGACATGATTAATCTCAAAAAATCTATTCTGATAAGAAGGAGAAGATGCGATCCGCCGGAACAAGGACTTTATTCGCCTGACGTTTCGGATTATCACTTGAACCCATCGTCAGAGACAGTGGCAGAAACGGGTCCCGTTTCAACTAGTTTCTGGAACTCGCATCTTCACTTGTATCGGCACAAGCTATTCTGTTGTTGGCACTAATTATCAGTTAATCGCATACTGTTTCCTCCCCCACAGGACTTACTTTCCTGCTACGACATCTTAACTCCCAAACTTGAGGTTAGAAAGCATGGTTTGACAGCTGTAGAGCTGGCATTTTAAACGTTTAGATCTTTGATGAAGTCCTAAAAGAGTTCGTGTCGATGAGGGATTCGGCAAGGATTAAGTACATGCACGGTGTAAGAAAATGGCAACTGTTGTTTAAAAAATTCACCAACTTTTAAAACTCCTGCTTTACTGGCAGACGTATGCCTACCATCTAACAATACTTCAAGTATTGTTCTACTATCTGACTGTTCTCCGTGTCGAACTTTTAAAAAAAGTGGGCATTCGTGCGGGAAGTGCAGAACAGTGAGTCAATATAGACATTTCCGCAACGTCGACTCCTCGGGGCGGTACAGGTCAGCGAATCTCATCCTGCCAACGAAGGGCCGATGAAAAGCTCTGCAGAACAACGCTTTCTTCGAAAAATACAGTAGGCAGTTCTGTATACTTTTCCCCTACCTCGCGCCTATACTTAACCCTTGCTCGGGAATTCTAACCCTGAGCCCCGATTCAAGAGGACGAGTGGCGAACGTACTTGGCAACTAGAACCTAATTCCTTCCTCTTTACCTGGATATGTCTGTTTAGATATTTGCAGAATTATGACCTCAACTCGGCTACTCTCTCAGCCTTCGGAAACTGGGTTGATTAGCCCAGAGAATAGTCGATTGGTATAGACAATTCCGGTAGCTACTTGTGAGTTCCCTCAGAAGGTCAAGTCCAAAGAAAACGACGCCACTTATCCGCTGCTACAGAGCTTACGAGCGACGGGTGAAGCTGACCAGCACCAGTTGAGTGCAATCTGCCGTAGAGCTGTTCAATAGAGCAGTCCTCCCCCCCCCCCTCCAACAGACAGCCTAGTAGCAATTCTAGCGTCGATTTAGTAGTTAATTTGCAAACCTCGCGATCCCTCCTTCCCCCATAATTAAAGCAGTTAGCGTGCTGTAGTGCCGGAGGAGAAAGGTAGGGACTGGCAGGAGGGGACGGAGGGGGGATACAACGAAACTGCTTTGCTGTCACTTCAAAAAGTTAGCTAATCAACCTGCACACGTGCACATACATGCAACACTTGTTTACCCCCCGGAATCTGGATTCCAATTAAGTAAGCGCAATGGTGCTGCCCGGTTTAAATCAATTCACCATCTTAAACTCAGAGAAATTTCAAATTTGCATAAATTTGCACCTATTCCTTCTGAGAGTCCTGGGCTTGAGTGAAGTGAAGGAGTCATATAATGGAGGTTTAAGTGATTGTCTGGGTTCACTGTGTAACAGGGACAGTGGGGGTAAAGTGGACTGTAAAATAAAAAATCACTGTATTTACGCTGTAAGATCATCTTAACACTGCAGCACATGACTTAGAATTCTTGAGAGTGCGATGGGTGAAAGTGAGTCTGACTACAACCAAGTTACAACCGGGCGAATTGGTTTTAACAGTTTGAGAGACGTCTCGAAAATTTGCATTAATTTGAATTCCGCGAATCAAACAGCATATTGAAAATGAGGCGCAAGTAAGGACGGATCGGTTCGTCTGGTGAGGAGCCGGTTGTCCTAGATCGAGCGACAGTTTAATTGTGAAACTCTAATACTCGTTGATGCAAACTACTCAAAATTCACACTGATTAGCATCCACTGTCAACATGTAGGAATATCTCTGAATTCGGTTGTCCGCTTTCCCACCCTTATTACTGGCATCTGCAAGAGGAAATTTAAGCAGGTCTGAGAGGTTCGATCCGACCAAAACAAACCGATTCTTTAGCCTTCGGGCTTCAAGTTAAGAATCTACGGGTATCCATTTTTATTTTCCGCCCGCATGCAAACAAGGCAGTCTCACTTTTGGTGAGGTGGAGCAGGCCATGATTCAAATTTAAAAAAACGTGCTCTTAGACAGCTCTGAAGGGATACTGGACAAGTTATCATACTACTACCGATTAAACCTGCCTGAAACTCACCTTTACCAGACGACGCTGTCACCCAAAGCTCAAGGGACGCAGTACCTCTATCGCACAAAAATTTTAAAACTCAAGGGAGCCAACGAATGCGAGTTCAGAGTTGACTCAACTGCCAGATGAGCCGAGATATGGGGCGGTTAATCCTTAAGGCTTTTTTATTATTCGCCCCTAACTATCAATAATATCAAACAAAAGGTATAAATGGGGATCGATGCAACCTGTTGAAACCAAGTGCCAGCTTCCACTTTGCGTAAAGCAGTAAACTGCCGAAAATGAGTCACCCCGAGCTGATTGGAGATTGCAAGACAGAACACATCTTCCCGCATTCCGTGAAGTGGCACGAGCTTAAAATGGCTCTGAACTAGTTGGGCCATTTATCACACTCATCGAGTAAGTGGAGTCAGGGATAAAGAGGAAACGTCGTGAGTGTGGTCCTCTTGAAAAAGAGATGTGTTTGGAAGTTTCCGTCAAAATTCAGCCCTGGGGACTAATCCCTAGTAAAACCACGGTCAGACGTTGTACTTCGCATGCCGGTTTAAGTGCTCCGTACCGTTTTCATTTTCGAGACGGTAATTAATGCATCTCCCTAGCGAATTGACCCTCACGATGTAGCTTGACACCGTTTTTACGTGACATCTCAATCCGTCAGGCTAGTGAACATGGGCCGGGCCATTTATCCGCAACGGTCATGGTAGTCACACCGGCGGTCTAGGGAAAGTCGCCGCCTCCTTTTGTGCTGTAAAACTGCCATCGGCCTCCATATCATCCAAAGCCATTTAACGCGCTAGCGGTTCAAAGGACTGACATTATTTAACATAAATATGTATGTTTTGGTAATTTTGAATAATTCATATTGACCCAACTGTGGAAAACTCGGCGCCTCGGTGGGATACGAACCCATGCGGTGAGAGGAAGGCTTTAGTACAGCCAACGCTCCAGCCACTTGAGGTAAGAGGCCCCGCCGGCCGAAGCGAGTTAGATCGCATTCGGGTCAAGTTACCCGCCCAACCTACTGCAACGTCTGGATTAAACTCGCGTCGTCCGGCGGGGCCTCATAGCTCAAGTGGTTAGAGCGTTGGCTGTAGTAAAGCCTTCCACTTACTGCGTGGATTCGAATCCCACCGAGGCGCCGAGTTTTTCACAGTTGGGTCGATATGAATTATTCAAAATATGCCAAAACATCTATGAATTACGTAAACCTGGTAGTCGTCTGGTGAATTCTAGGTTAATTACTTAGGAAATCCTGCTTGGGCAGTCAACTTACTGTATCAGATTTGATGTAATCCAGACACTGCAGTAGGTTCGGCGGGTAACTTGACCGAAATGTGATTGAATTCGTGTCTCCGGCGGGGCCTCTTACCTCAAGTGGCTGGAGCGTTGGCTGTACTAAAGCCTTCCCCTTACTGCGTGTGTTCGAATCCCACCGAGGCGTCGAGTTTTTCACAGTTGGGTCAATATGGATAAATAAATAAATATATGTGATGATACCGACAAAGACAAGGGAGATCGGAATGGCCATTTCTGGCTTATTAGCCATCAGGAGACAGTCATACCCAATCCCAAGTCTTGATCACTTGGGATTCGAACCCGGGATCTTTGGCCATGGATTTTAACAATCTACCATCGAATGACGGGACGAGCGCATCACGTAACCCGACCAGTGAATGTCCTCCCAGTATAGTTAATATTCCCGATCTTTACCGACCGGACAACAAGTCCGTGACTCGATTGTTGGGGCGTTCTACTGAATGACCGAAAAATTCCGAATTAGAATTCCAGGTGCGCCGAACCTGTGGCCAGGTATGGTTGGCTGATGAAAATGGCCATTCCAGTTTCTCTTGTCTTTGTCGGGTATCTCAGTCTGCATATGCACATACATTTTTCATAACCAAGACACGTGCTTCGACAATATTTCTGCTGCTGTCTGACGCAACTGTCAAGCATCCGACTCCTCCGGGAGTCTCTCAACGTCCCCGTTGCTGGTTTCTGATATGCGAACTCCAGATGAATATCAAAACGATAATTTCAGACATTATAAGGGGCAGGACTTACTGCTAAGTGCATACGACATGGAATTTTGTAGTCAGCTCAGAAAATCCATATGCACTTTAGGAATGCAGGAGGAGATCACTCACAAAGACAGGGATGCTGGAGTGTCCGTTTCTGGCTTACGGCCTCATCAAACAGCCATGCCAAACCCCGTGTTTGGGGAACCTTGGATTCGAACTCGGGATCTTTGGTAACTGTGTCCAACCTTCGACCAGTAAGCGTCGCATACAGTACTAGCCGCTATGCGACTGCCAGCAGGGCTTTATATCGAGCTTCAAAACATAAGTGAATGAGCATGTCCTGTGCCGCAGTCGGTGAGCGTCACTCCCCATGATACATATGCATATGCAGAATAACATTACTGAAGAATACAAGGGAAACCGGAATGACCATTTTGGCTTAATATCCGCCATCATTTAGCCGTACCCAACCACGAGTCCGTGCAACGCCTGAGGTTCGCTCCAGCGACCTGTTGGTTAAAAGTTCAACGCCCTAACCACTGAGTCACGGGTTCGGGGTTCCATCGGTTGCGATCGGGTATATACAACAACGAAGGTGCGCTCACTGATTGCGCTACGCGATACATTCTTCCTATTGTGATTTGGGGCTCAATCTCGTGTCCCGCCAACAGCCGAATAGCGGTGTGTAATTGAGGTAGGGTAACAGGACGAGTAGGTCACTTAACACGATTGGTGAGCGTCCACCTAGCATTATATATAATGGAAAGTTCGCGAGCTCTGTACGTTTGAATAGAAGACGAAGATACTAAGACGACTGCTGTCCGAAGCTTCAACTTTCAGAAATTATTCACTTGAGTATCCTCTGGATTTCATATACCAGAAACCGCATAAAGAACGCTGAGGGTCCCACTGAAGAGCCGAACCCCTTGCAGCTGTGTCACTCAGTGGCAGAATATCGGTGAAACACGTGTTTGGGCTTTTAGTTAGTACCTATGTTGGGAGTATAGTATAATACGCTCGATATATGTATATATCGAACTATTATACCGTACTCCTGACATCGGGGTGCCGACAAAGATAACGGAAACCGAAAGAAAAGAAGCATGGTCCGTAATCTAATCCGATAGTACCCCTTTACCATAGGTAATATTCTCGATCACAACTAACAAGACAACTGCCCAGTGGATCAGCGGCAGAGCGTCGGACTTAATAACGCTCAGTGACCAAAGAAGGCGAATTCAAATGTCAGGCTTCCCAAACCTGCAGCCGTGTATGGCTGGCTGGCGACGTCTAGTATGCCGGCAACGTCATCACGATTTCCCTAGTCTCTGTCGGTACCCCACTATCAGCATATATACATACATATAATACATGTATAATGGAGGGAGCTCATCGGGCGCGCCATGGAACTCACTCGTCTCGTCGTGCCTTGGGGCTTTCTCTCGAGCCCCGCCAGCAGCCGCACAGCGGCGCGTACAATAGACTGCTGGTTAGACTCGAGAGGGAGCCCCAAGTCAAAACGAGACGAGTGAGTTCCGTAACACGGTCAGTGATCTCCTCTCTACCATTGTATATTCCCGATCACAACCGACAGGACAACGAACCCATGGCTCAGATTTTAGAGGCGTTGGACTTCTACCAAAGGACGCGGGGTCGGCCTCAGGTGTTCCACACTTCGGGGTTGAATATGACTAGCTAACGACGGCTGATATTCCAAAATTCCGGTCTGCCTTGTCGTTGTTGGTAATGCTATTCTGCATATATATTCATATGTGATTAAACTCACGGCACCCGGTGGGGCTTCGTAACTCAGATGGTTAAAGTGTTGGCTGGCCTTAATTCTTGCCCTTACCCTTTTGGATTCGAAGCCCACCGAGGTCGCTGACTTTTCACAGCTGGTTCAGATGAATGCATATATTTTTCCTGTACAGAAGTGCATTCACCGATCGGTCTCACGGGCGTACAAGTCGGGTTATGCCTTGAGGCCCAAAATATAGTCCTCACAGGCAGCATCATAGCGGCCAGACATGTATGCTAGCGAAGTTCTGGCCAAGGCACAGGATACCAGGTTGTCCATTTCTGACTTATTAGCCGTTGTTAGCCGGCTTTGCCCAAAACCGGGTTTTTCCGCACCGGAGCCTCAAACACCTGTTCTGTGGTCATTGAGCGTCAATTAACCCAACGCACACAAGGCCAATCAATGATGAGTAATAAGCTAGAAATGGCCATCCCTGTGTCCTTATCTTTGTCGGTGCTTTCTTCAACATGAAAATAGGATCAGGAAGATCAAGATTCTTGACCATCTTCGCAGTCCTCGTCTGTACTCTTTCCAGCTGTTAGTGATCCTTCTTAAACCACGGTCGCCAGACCTGGACTGCATACTCTAAGTGGGACCGAACGAATGACCCGTAGGTTTTTCCAAACAGCTCCTTGTGCAGATCAATAAGGAGTTGGTCGGAAAACTACGGGACATTCGTTCGGTCTCACTTAGAATATGCACTTCAGGTCTGGCGACCGTGGTTCAAGAAGGGTTATCAATCCCTGGAAAAAGTACAGACAATGACTACGAAGATATTCAAGTATCGTGATCAACTGGCGGACGAAACCAGACTAGCTGAACTACATTTGCTACCTCTCAATTACAGGCAACTACGCGGCGACCTCATTCAAACCCACCGGATTGTCAGAGACTTTGATGAATTCTTCGAATTGGCTGAGGTGGACAGTGTGCGTGGTCATCCCTTCAAACTGCAGAGGAAGCTGGCCCATACGGACGTCCGACCGAAAGTCTTCTCGCAGAGGGTCATTGGAGCATGGAACGGACCCCCTGATATGGTGGTTTTTCCTAAACTGTTGAATCCTTGAAGTGCAGACCACACGCTCATTTTCAAGAAGATTACCGTATATATAATCATGATTGTGTTAGTGGCGGCAGTTTGCGCCCGACTCACACTTACCGTTAACTTTCAAACTTTCAGATTTACTCGTGCAACAATTAATTAAATTGCTGTTTATTGATATAAATAGAGATCTTAAGGGCGAAAACCCATTCCCTTAATAAACGTTCTTAGACTGACTTAAATAAACTTCCTTTATTACTCGTTACATTCTCAATTTTTCTAGTTTTGGCGTCCCGAAACTCCCTGAAAAACTTAAATTCTCACTCAGTAACACAGCCTTAAGTGCTCTGATTTACCTGCCACCTAAATGACAACTTTCCAAGTCTCATCTTGATATCACTGATTCCGATACGATGATATTCTTCTAAACCTTTTAAATAAAAAATGCATGCAAATCGATTGCTTTATTCTCTTTCAGCTGCCTCCGCATCACGTACGAGGAAAAGGGCGGCCAATTAGTTGGCGAGACTCGCTGTTTAATTTCTACCACATCGTCCGTTTTGTAGATGCATTATGGCGTCAGAAGTTTAAATTACTGACAAAACTGTATGTCTTATGGAGGTAGAGGCAGTAGTTTCCCTGTCCCCTCAGACTACCTTTGGCACGTCCAATCTTGGCACGAATTGGGCCTGCTTGAGCAGACTGGGCTTTACAGCGTTAAAATATTACAATCCTTGCCACAAACTGCTAGAGGAACCGTCATTTGTCCAACAATATTATACGGCCAACTGGTGGAGTGTACCATTTCTCAAATGTTTGGGCTTGAGAAGTCTATTCTATCACGCAAAGTAATGCCGTTATCCATTCAGCCATCAGGTCGGAAAACATTCATTGGACTTTTAATAATTACCCTAGTGGCAAAGTTCAGGCTTTTGCCCCGAGCTTACCGAAGAATTCGGAGGCAATCTCCGCGGCTGGCGAACAAATGCATTCTGGTCCACTTGGCGCCTCAACTGCGTGAGCGGAACTGCACATCTTGGAATCGTGAAGTTTCTCAGAGACGGTCGTCTCTTCTTTATTGGAGATGAGACTGTCAATGGCAAACGCTGACCGCAGAATTTTAACCGGTGAATTTCCTTCCACCGTACTCTTCCTCGATCTATGTTTGAGCGGCTTCCGAAACATGATCACACCTGACTGGGATTGCAATGACTGCTGCCTGACAGTCTTTCGCTGGCGCGCTAGCGCGAAACCGTTTGCGCTAAGCCACACCTGCTCGCTCGTTGGCACAAGTGGCAATGACTCAAAAATTAAGCCAATTGCAGCGCCAAATCACCCGATTGAGGGTGGGGGGGGAGGGGGGAGGAGAGAGTAGTCACGTAGGGGACGACCACTGCCCAAACGATGTTTAACCACCAGTCCCTGCGCTCAAGACCTCCCCCCCACGCCTCCTCCACTTCTCTGCTCCACACCGGCGCGAATGTCTGGTCACGCTCATCATTCTGCAGTCCAATCAGGAAGGTGTCCGAGGTTGGGCGTTGGTCGGAGCGCATTTCAGCAAATTTCTGGGAGGATTAAACGAAACACGACCCACAGAAGCTTACAGCATATGAGGCAGTCCGAGACGCTTAGAAAGGCCAAGATGCAACGTATGGGTGCGTTCAGACAAACAAGTTGACGGGGATTGTGGCAACAAATTCGGTCTAGAGTAGTTCTTTCATGGAACATTCCTTCTTTACGAGGAAATCCTTAGCACTGGCATAGTTACACATTTCGAAACAAGGCTTTTACCGAGAAATGATAGGTGCTGTCGCAAAAATTAGGACGAGTAGGGGGCGAATGCGTTCAGCTAGAAAGTTACTTCTACTTGATGTGACTGGGAAGATGTCTCACACAGCCGCGAAGATCAGCTGTGGTGGTCTGAGTAGCTCTATCAGTTTCCCTCTACATCGATGAAAACCGAAGACTAGAGATCTACATTAGTGTCCTTACAAACTATGTGGAGCTAGGTTTTGGGCTGACCTCCTCTTTGTAGGCTTCATTTTGGTGGCAACGTCAGATTCAA
>CACRXP010000917.1:101697-151214 GCA_902702965.1 Spirometra erinaceieuropaei | reverse complement strand
GATCGTCTCAGCCGTCCCTTTGACATGTTCGACATATTTTCGCGATTTTGTTACGAGGAGTACGGTCAGTCTACTTCACTGGATGAATCATCCTCGGACAATAGCGATCTTACTCCTCGGCTTTCGGCTCAGCTTTCACGTAAATGGTCCAAAACCCCTAGCTGTATGTGTGAATCTGCCAGACATATGCACTGTAAACGAGCACTTTTATGGCGACTGAAATACCACAATGAGTCCGAGGATATCATCGACTGCCTGTAATTAAGATCGATTCCTTCATTCCTGGCTTAGATATTGAACTGACGATCGGTTTAGATACAATTTGGCTTCAGAAGACTCTTAAGCGAACATATGTTTGCCTTCAATAAATTCTCTTCAGTCCAGGGCATCTATTGCCTAAATGAACTATTTCCCTAAGCTGACATTCACTAATCACGCGAATGACTTTTCTCAGAGGAACAACTTGTGGAATCTGCGAGTGTTATGACGTTTGTGAACAAACAAACCGAGACATTGCGACCTAGACCACCCAATATGAATAATCTGACGTTATAGAGCAAATTCAGTGCCGTCAAAAGTTTAAGATATCCACCAGAGAACCATGTCTATGTCACAATCAAACAAATGGATACTTTTGCAGACAGGAAACATTACACAAAACAATAACATAATTAATACTGACACAACTGTGAAAAACTCGGCGTCTCGGCTGGATCCGAACCCACGACGGGAAGGGAAAGCTTTAATACAGCCAACGCTCCATCCACCTTAGCTACAAGGCCTCACCGGAAAGCATGAGTTTAATCCCATTTGGGTCAGGTTACCAGCCGAGCCTATTGTAGCGTCCGGAATCCACCAAATCTGATACAGTAAGCTGACTGCCCAAGCAGGATTTCCGAAGTAATCCACCTAGAATTAACCAGATGACTACCAGGCTCAAGTCTTCCGGTGGGGCCTCGTAGCTCAGGGGCTAGGGCGTTGACTTTCATGGGTTCAAATCTCACCGAGGCGTCGAGTTTTTAACAGTTGACTCAATATGAATTATTCAAAATCTTCCAAAACATCTATGAATAAATACATAAGCAAAATGCAAAACAGGATGTGACCACATAAAATGCCACACCAGATCTTAAACGGTTGCAGAGTTTGTGAACTTAACTCACGTAGCCATGTACTGAAAATAAGCGTTGATCACAGCGATCGTTTTTGTAGGCCGACCGCATACCTCCACTGTCTGCCGCCAGAACGCCCAACGAGTGAAACCTAAAATTGTAAGAGTCAGGAACGGGCGACAGTCGGGTCACTGACACCCGCCTCGAAATGCAAGAATGCATTGTAATATGAAAGCCTGGTCGGTGTACCTGCCAACTTTATCGGACCTCGTTCTTGCATCATGAGCAGTCTGAAAGTGCTGAAAATGAGTAAAGCAAAGACCTTGCCGACGATAAAGATTAAACATTTGCCAGGGTAGCATTTTCCCTCCGTCTAATCCCCGTTTACTGAGAGTATGAGCAATGACGACGGAACCCTAGTCATCTTATCCCCATCCTCATGAAACCCTGCCCCTAGTGCTCTCATGCAAGAATTATGGATTTCAACGGGGGTGCTGTCCTCTCTGGGCATCCTGTTCTTGCGCGACTTTGGTAACACAAACATCATTTTTCCTGGGAAGGTGACTCGCACGCTGTTACGGAGACTGAAAAATGTTGACATTCCACCCGGCAGCAACAAACAGATCAAGGTGAGGAGGGGTTTCAAGAAGTCCTTGCAAGTGCGCGTATAGGACCTCTTTACCGCTCTAGGCGACAGCTTATGTCTGTGCGTAGACAGAATTGACAAGAATGTTGGGTTGTGTCTTTCCAGTCGTATACATCCTTGAAATATTGGTCTTCTGCTCCGATATCAAACACTCCACACCCTGTCTATTATAGAAATCGCACAGTCGGCTGCGATAGAGAGGGATAAGAATGTTCATGTCCGGGATCATAATTTCTCTTGGGCTTTCTCCCGAAAATCGGACTTCAGAAAGGCGGCAGACATCCACATTTTGTTGGTGAAGACTGTACCTTGTCAGAATGTGGGTGTCAAGGTCGGGTAACATGCGCACAACTCGGCGCCCGATATCGAGGACCCATTCTCAGCTGAGCAGCTAAACCCATATACCGCTGAACCACGACTGCGGATGTCATAAATTTCGGTAGATGTCCCAACTGGAATCATAAAGCGTGTTCGTACATTTATTTCATGCATTTTATTAGGAATTTTGACCACACAGGAGGACCCCAGTAATCACGCGGGTTTTTTCGACGATGTCTCACCTAGCGTTTCCTTCAGCCGAAACCTAATCAACAGCAAATTTATTTAATGTCGTCTCACGGTCGTCAATATACATGCCGTACGTGCCGTCATCAGGCTTTAAGAGATTTCTTAGGGCGTCCGACGTGTCAGACCTCAGCTGACGGCGCCGTTTTGTCCTGCCGTCGCCTACCAGCGACCACTTGGTCGCCAGACGCAAGGAAGCCTATTTCGCAGCTGCTCTTCATTGAAGGCCGCTTGATTATCTGCCGCATGTATTTACATCAGATATTCACCAGTTAGTCTAAACAACAGGACGTCGCATAAAGAGAGGTATTAGGAAAACCCTAAAGGATAGAATATCCAACTGGAAGCCTCTCGCATAAACTGAGGCCTCGCTTTATTTAAGGTAAAACTCGGTCAAATCGTCTCGTCTCGGAGAGGTTTAATCATCGAAAGAACCTTTTCAATAAATTTTCCTCTTCGTACTCGACCACAGCTGGTAACTAAAAGACGTTCGTCATTCCAAACTGATCAGTGAGTCATGACTCGTGTATACAGTAGAGCCTATGCAAGCGGGAATTGTGCTTCTCGGTTCCGTCTCCATGCAGCCCCTCTGTCGCATGCGTTTTCCGAGTCTGAGACTATCACGGTGCGTCAAGCACCATGGCTTGGAAGGCTGCCGACTGAAGCTTCACTACTGTCCACGCAGTCTGCCCAGTTATATGTGTTTGTGTGGAGTGGCGGACTGAGAGCCAGGCTGTCAGAGCTCCTTCTTAAAGTTACCTTTGGCACTATCACGCATGCGAGGAGTATGGGTACTGCCTTTCAGTTGATGACTGACTGGTTACCCTGCTTTAGAAGGGTGATGGCCCAGACTCAGTTCAGGACTGTGTGTCACCCTTCTGGGCCTTAGGGTTTGTGAGAGTCTGCTATGCCAGGGTCAGCAAACAATGGCCATCTCAGCCTGATTTGTGCTGACAGTTCTTTGGCACCTGGTTCCCTGCCGGTAGATGCGCGTGCACTCCCGCTGGGTATATAGGTGTTGAGCATGGCTGCCCAGTCATCCTCGTCTTTCTGACCCGTTTTGGTGCTGTTGTTAGTTTAAATTCTACTCAAATGTTTGTTGTGGACAAGTGGGTGTTGTGGCACGCATAGGTTGAGGTCTGGCCGTGCCAGCCACCTGCGCCCTCCCTTATCTTCGGTTTTCTTGACCGTGCCACGACAACGGGCCCAGGTGGGGGGAAGAGAGAGTGTGATATATATTGCGCAAGTCTACTCCCACTATAATTTGCGCGCAAATCCCGTGCCTGTCTCACCTTGCTGTGGAGCACACGGCGGACATCGACGACAACTACGGTCGAACTGTCGTACAAACAGTAGATGCGCTACCTCATGGAAAGTTAATTGAAATTCTGAAATACGTTTTTGATTCGAAATGATTACTTAAGTAAGGTTCTGAGACTAATTGTTATGCAGTATAATTCTGAGATGTTTTAGTCACATCAGGATGTCAGCTTTTAAATAAGCTTCTTTTCGGCTGTCTGCTAAAAACTACACTCTGCAAAAAGTGGCTACTTATGTAGTATGACTATTTTCCCCTTGATTTTCGATGTCCTCATCAATCTAATTGTATTTTATAGAAACCGTGCAAATAAATATTCTCCTTTGAACGCAGTTCTTGTCATACTGCGCCATCCCAAAACTTCTTATTTAAAGAGAGTGTTGTTACAACTTTTTTTTAATTTTTAGAATGATACTTGCCACACCTGCTGTTAAACTTGCATTGAATGCTTCTAAGCTACCTGCTGCATACATTCTGTCCAAGGGATATTCCACATCTCTCTGTCGTTGGAAATACATCATTAAGGACTCACGAAATTGTGCACTGGACGTGGACTGGGTTGTCTACCTTATAAGTATCATTAATATACGTGTAAATGCGATGCTGTATGAAAGAATATTACACGGTCTTAACAACTTCATAGTTAGAAAAGTCTTTGAAACCGAATGTTATCCATTTTCTGAGTATAAAATTTAAAGAAGACGTTATTTGCCGCCAAATGGATACACAGATGAACATTTTTGGGCATATTTTCTATGAAATATGATGAAGTTTAGGCAAGGATCGGGTGAAGGGCCCCAAACATCTGTGGCATACAAAGAATACATTCTATACTTATTTAAGTGGGTTTTGCTCCGACAGGATTATATCGGTTTTGTGTTTCGTCGTACAAGGTTGAATCGTCTATCGTAGATGGTCCGGTGCATCATCTACAATGACCTCAGGTCAGAGAGTTGAGAAGCGATCGTTGTAGACATTTAATGTTCGTTTTTTTTCAATTGTCCCGCTTAATTTTGGTTGCTATATGTTAATGCATTAAACCTTTTCCACCCGATAAACGAATTTACAAATTATCTATACTTTTTGCCATTCCTTTACGCATACATAGGCTCCGCACGTAAAACCCGTATTACCACATTTCCCGTAAGACAGGCACGTTTGGCTGATCGTGCGTGTTTGCGGTCCTTCACCCGATCGTTGCCGAAGTTTATATGGACATCGAAAACCAGTGAGAACATTTCAAGTAACCGTTTTATACAGTGCGGATCTTGCATGCGGCCGTGAAGAAGTTTCCCTAAAAGCTGCCATCATCACGTGACTAAAACTTCTTTTAATGATGCTACAAGACAGTTAATACCAGAATTATACTAAAGTAATCTTTTCGAATAGAAAACTTATTCCGAAATTTTGGTCAACACTTTATGAGACAGCACATCCGACTGCACGCAGTCATTTGTACACAGAAGTTACGAGCCAGTAAGTACATATGTGATAAGATGAGATTGATCTTGAAAAACATTTCTTTTGGGCGCGCAATCCCATACCAGCAGGTTGTTGTCGTGTCTGACTTATATTATTAGTCGATCGGAAATTGCATACTCTCATTAATCTTAGCAAAAGAACATCATCAGTTAGGACGTCGCGAACGACAACGTCCACCGTGTTCCCTTCAGCACAGTAAGCCCGGAAACCTTGATTTGCACGCGAATTAGTTCATAATGATAGTAAACTTACGCAGCATCTGGGGTACTCTCTGCTACCCCACCCTCCTGGACCCGTTGACAAAACAGCGTCAAGGGGCCGTCAGGTCTCAGTAACCGGTCTACGCGCTTCGTACACGACCGGCCCCTGGTAAAACAGACCTGGTTTTCGAAAACGATATATCTCAAGTTTATTAGCCTCTGTGGGCTTCTTTTCAGGTTGTCAAAGTTTCAGAAACGCTTGGGCTTGTTCCTGAAAGCGCCCTTCTATCACTGGCTGCATTACGTTCATTGGGGGACAGTTTTCCAGAAAAGCTCATCTTGATCTTCGACTGGGGTCCAGTTGAGTCTCCGTCATACCAGTCCTTATTATGTATGTGTTGAAAATTTGCTCTGCTCGTTAGGCGATCGAGACCACAGCGTCATTAAACGACCATGCATGCGAACCCCGCGCTGAGCGCCAAGAAGGAAACGCTATTTCGGTGACAGACCGCGTTCATTTTACTCGGCAGTCCCCCGGAGGTTATCTGACAGCTTGGAGTCGAGGAAGAGTAGAAACGGACAGAAGAATTGGGGTTACACACTGCCTCCGCCTTACGATAAACGTCACGCCCTACTCTTCACATTTACTGTTTACTGCGCCCTCAGTAACCATATAAACATTATAGGTGAGTTAGTCCGGCTCTGACAAGTTTCGAACAGCGGCAGCCGCAGGTTTTTACGCTCGTGAAGATGAAGAGGCCTAAACCATTAAACAGTCCTAGTCAGGGACACTGTTAAAGCACTTAGACTCTGTCTTAAACACTGGCTGCCCAAGACAACCTGCGGACATCCAACAACTTTCGCGATGAAACAAAAAAACAATCCCCGCGGTAACAATTATCACCTCTGTAAACTAGAGTTTAAGTCCTCTTCTGACTAGTCCAGATTCCGATTCGAGCGAAGGACAGCATTCCTCGTTAGAGGATTGGCTAGATATATATGAGGCGTTGCTGCCCCCAGCAGAACGGACTTATCGCAGAAGTGAAAACATGATAATGATGCAACGACTTGTGCTTTTCTCTTCGGTATGTGAGGGGAAAGTTAATAGGTTATGTTTAATGTTAACATCGAGTACTCATTATCACTGTGAAGAACGGAATCTCTGTGTAGTCGAAGCCTGTCGTCAATTACCAACACCGGTAACTGGGGCTGCCGACTGAACCAAGTACGATGGTTCGCAATGAATGCAGACCTTTCATCCCTCCCTCTGGCCGCCCCCTGCTTCCACTAACTTGTTTTCCTCTGGTAACTGGTTCGGACATGAATACGAAAGGTCAGACGACTGAAGCCCATATTTCAGAGTTTGAGTTAACTGCTCTCTGTCGAGGAAGTGGTAAGATCGTTCGGCATACTTTCAGGCGTAACAGTTCCTGTCACTGACACGATTTCCGTGGACATACGTATGCATGTTAGGTCTCAACTACCAACAAACGCTAGGCTCTGGTTCCAGGAGAGTTTCGTGGGGTAAAGGATTGAACGTTTTCTTATTCATAGAAGGGCTGGGGTTCTAGTCCCGCAAGGTCATTTGTTACTTGATGGCGTCGGTAAAATTATGCGTAAACAGGGACCGACATCGTGGGCTTTCAAGAGCGTCATATTTTGCTGACATTTTCAAGGACTGAGAAAAAAGTCACTTACACCAATCGATGACTCTCGCTGTCCAATACTCCCTTGAAAGTCTGCACAAACATTCCGCTGAATCGCTCGATACAGCTACTACAACATGACCGCTCACCGAAACCCCAGTCTGGATCCCAAGTGGGATGGCGAGTTTCGGCGAGGTTTGGTTCTGCAGCCTCACTTGATTGATACCATATGGTTAGCTTGCTAAAACATCATTTGCTCACATACCTAACTTGACTACCCTCTGGATTAGGAAGGGAAGAAGAACGGAACCAGGGCTCGAAGCAAGCGCAGGGAAGCGCGTGTGAACTGGTATCTGATGCAAACGAGACTGGCTTATAAGCACTCCTCCCCTCCATGACACAGTTGCTCGCTGGATTAAAATGGTATGGAAGGTGCAAACACGTGTTACTTGTAAAATAAGCGTCCTTGAACCTACTTAAATTGTTTTAGGAAGCCAACCATATGGTATCACTCAGATTGGCTGCAGGACCAAACCTCGCCCGATTGCCTAACATTATTTTTGAATCTGGTAGTTAAAAACTGACCTTTGCAGAAATGCAAGTCAAATCGTACGCAATGCTTGTTATCTGGCTGAGGTCTTTGACTTGTGGGCAACGGTATAGAAAAGAACCCTACTTAACTGTCAGTAGACTGTGGATCGTGTCATATGGAGTTTTAACTTGGCCTACATTTTAAGGCTGATGTAGAAATTACACTGCCAACAACAATTATTTTCTAGGACCTCACACCTTAACTCAAAATCCGTTATTATGTGAAATTTAATTTTTGTTCATTGTTTAATTACTACTCTCATTTCCGTTGTCGTGCAATAACGTAGAATAAGAGTTTCGGCATAAATCCAGGCAATTTCTGCGTTTGCTTTCATTTTGTCAGCTTACTGTCTAGCGTGCTACCCCACCCATAAAACTCCCTTTGCCATAAATCACTTATGGCACGATCCACAGTCTACTGACAGTTAAGTGGGGTCCCTCTCTATACCGTTGCCGACTTGTGAAACAGACAGATACCTAAAAGAAGTTACGATGCTTTTTATTCTTCATAAATTCAAGACACGCCGCGCGACTATCAAAAGAAACTATGATGTTTCAAAGAGCCTATAAGCAGCCGTAGTTCTGTAGAAGCGTCTTTTGCCTTTTACTGAGAATGGTCTTCTATAAACATGTGAATAATCCCTCGAGACTTGCATTTTTTCATGGGAGGTAATGAAGTCGTCCAAAGCCGTAAGGTTCGCCCCTTGCCGTTGTTATCATTTACCATAGAAAGATAACTGAAAGTGTTTTGTCCTTCAGCGTCAGAAGTACCCCTTTTAAATAAAGGTCTTCTGAAATTACCCGCTTCCAACCTTTAGGGCTAATTGCCCTCAACCTGGGAACTAATGGCACAGTTTGCCTGAAGGCTTGATTGTGACCCACGTGTGTCCAGATGAGACACCCACTGTGTGATGAATTGCGCAAGCCCAAGGGGATAAGGCTCGAGCCAGCGGGTTGGACCTTCAAGTAACTCAGCGTTCGAATTTCAATATCGCCTCGGCTCGAATGAAAGCGCTCGGGGCAGACTCGATAAACGCGTAGGGGTGGGGTGGAGTGGTGGAGGAGGAGGGGGAGGGTCTGCGCACTGGATTGACGTCTTTCCTTCGCGCCTCCTCCCCACCCCCCCCCCCAAAGTCCCTGCAGGGATTCTGTCGAAAACTGCGGGAGCACTCATCAACCCACCGATGGCTGGACTAAACGGTGATTTTGGGTCTCTGCCATCTTTACCACTTATAGTGAATGGGTTTCAGACTCCCCTTCGAAATGTCGCGACAAGTCTGTCCAGGAATGTTAAAATTAGGCTAGGGGAACTAAGCTTCACCCGTAGCATATTTCAGGCAGAATATTACTACCGACATTCTGCCTATATTATGCGTCGCTATGCGGCTGCTGGGTGGGCTCGAGAGTGAGCCCGTAAGGCACAACGGGACTAGTGAGTTCCACAAAAACGATTGATGAGCGTCCCTATACCATCATAACATGTTTGTGCTCGGTTAAATCTTCGATGAGAGCTAAACCCTTATTTCATGTATTTTTAACACTTATGAATACTTAGACCTCCTTCGTGTTCATTTTTTGCGGCCAAGCCATAACAGTGACTAACTGTAATCCCTTAAAGGGCATCTACTAACCCTCTAGATTAACTTGCAGAGCACAACGTAATACAAGGAGCGGAGAGATGAACACGAAAATTCTTCGGAGAGCAACGACTGTCTGAAAATTCCCACGAGTAAAGTATCAATTAGAAGTTTCTTCGCCAATAGAAGCGAACAGACGAGTCCCAGCAAGCAGTCTTGAAGAAGGAGACACATTCGCTAGGACAAGAGCTTTATTAGCCTGACGTTTCGGATTCCTGCTCGAAGCCATCATCAGAGACAAAAAAGCAGATACGGGTGGTTCTTGCACAAGAGGATGCAGTATTTATAGGATACAGTCATCATGCTACCGCATACCTATGAATATCCACGGCTCCGCCCTTCATCAGGAATCGTTGCACGTGGTTTGATGACCAACATTCGCGTCGTTAATCGCTGCAATTTCCTCACGTGCATTGGATTTTGGTGTGATGATTGCTCAACCATTTGACGCGCTGACCCTGGTGTTGAGAAAAGTGTTCACCTATGCGCTACCCGCGTGGTCAATTACTCCGCCTAGGCGAAGTCTCAGCGCCGAGTATGGGATGGGAAGATCATTGCACTTGTTAATGTACTGGGGGGCCAGTAAACTATGACTCAAGCAGCTCCCGGCTCACGCGGTTGCCACCTCTTACGAGAACGTCGGCCTCGTCAAATTTGAATGTGCGGCCGGATCCGGCCTGTAAGCCTGCTGTACAAACCTCTTAACAATTTAACAGCTTTTTTGCTGACGGACAGTACTGTCCTGAGTGGTCCTTAAGTTTCACACGCCGGGGCGCTGTTCTGTGCACTGCAGCAGTAGTAGGTTACAGTCAGGGGAAAATGCCAGCAATTTCTCATCACAGTATGCGACTAACTGCAGCAGTAAGGGCGGAGACAGAGTGGCTGGTTGCTGGCAGGTGATAAACCGGTAATGGCCACTCAAGTCTCCATTATTTTGCCGACAATATTATTCAGGCTTTCAGTGGTCTGAAAGTCATGTATTATCGTGGTTTTTCTGGAGGCTAGGCTTTGTTTTGCCTACATCTCTAAATGATCTCCTTCATCCCACAGCACCAACTTCGTTATCGCGAAAAATTACACCAACTGACACTATGCGGTTTCAAAAAATTATTGTCAGATACCGAATTGATTCCTGCGTTTGAGTTACAAAATCAGGAGGAGCAGTTCGGTAAATCTAGTAAGTTGTCGACAGGAAGAGAAGGGAGAGATATAAGCAAACAGGAGATAACACTTCACGCCGAAACAACGATACTGAGCAATTATCCCGCTCCTGTGTCTAGCTGACTAATGGGCACAGCAACCGTACGGTTTGCACTAAATTCCTTTGCACGATCAGGGCTGACTTCCGTAGCCATAATGTCGTATTCGCTGTCTCCATTACAGTATGTGTACTAACTCATGAAATGTTAACCGAAAGTCCGAAACGCGTCTTCGTTTCGGAAAGACCAATTAAATAGGATTGCAAAACTAATTATAATGCGGCATAATTCTGTAATTATTCAGTTACCCCAAGATGCCGGCTTTTGAAAGAACCTCTTTCCGTCCGCATGCAAGAACCACACTCTGTAAAAAATGACTACACAAGAAGTAGGCATTTTTCTCATTCATCTTCGATGCCCTTAAAAATTCAACTATATTTCATGGAAAACATGCATAAAAATATTCCTTCTTTTACTCATTTGGTAGACAATTACGTCTTCTTGCAATCTTATACTCGAAAAAGGGCAATTATTCGGTTTTCCGAAACTTTTGCAATTCCCGAATAATTTTGCGGCCGACCCGCCGTTAAACTTGCATTCAAGTTTTCAAAAATACAAGCCATATATTTTCCGCGCACGGAAAACCGTACATTTCTTTACGGTATTAAGAGTAGACCACATGGGGTTCATAAAATTTAGCAGCGGATTTGAGCCAGATTGTAAAGTTTACAAGCCACGTTAACGGATGCAATCGATGTTTTGTAAACAGGTATTTCACGGTACGAAAAATCTCTTAATTAGAAACTTTTAAAAACCGAATCATGCCCTTTTTCGGGTGTAAAACTGAAAAAACCTTAATCTTCTGTCAACCGAGTAAAAAATTAATGCTTTATTATGTTTTCTATGAAGTATAATTGATTTTTAAGGACACCTAAAATCAATGAGAAAAATGCATGCGACTTGAGTAGTCACTTTTTGCAGAGTGTGGTTTTTGCATACAGTCGAAAAGAAGTCTGTTCGAAAGTTGACGTTCCGAGGTAACTGAATTATTATAGAATTATGTTGCAAGACGAGTAATTTTACAACTCTACTTAAGTAATCGTTTCGAAACTAAAACGCATTTCAGAATTTCGGTTAACATTTCATGAATTAGCACACCTACTGTAGGCTCTGCCGTTGGTACTTAAAGTAATCGTGTTTTACCCTGTAGATCACCTGAATGAATTGAACGGCATCCACTCAGTGAACGGTGTTTAGATCAGCGGGAGCCGGGCTGTTAAGCATTTTTCTCTCAACTTTTCCCAGACAAACTGTCAGTCGTCATCTAAAGTCTTTTAGAGAAGAGCCAACTCATTCTGTCGCAGTAGCTTGCTAGAGGGAACAAATGAGGGAATAAGTACACATAAAAGTCTTCTTAAACTTTTAAGCTTGGAATATAACCCTAGAAGTGGGTTTGTAGGAAACCTCGCCTAGAGCTTTGCAACGGAAAGGCACCTGCCAACCGCCCCTTTCCTAGTTCTGTGAGTGTGTCGCCCTGTATTATTTTCAGCCGTTGATTTCTTTGTGGAATTATTTTTCCTTGCAAAGCCCTCTTACAAATAAATTTTCACGTAATTGGGGAAACAAGACTTGGAATTTCCTACTGGAATTTTGCATCGATTTCAATATCCGCCCGAGGTAGAAACACCAGTGATTTTTAAAACAGCGTTTAATCCAGGTGGGTAAAGGCGCTAATATTTCAGCATTTCAAGCGAATACTAAGTGAAGCTTTTAATATGGTCGTTGCAATGCGCTACTGATCTCCTTGAACTCATCGACTTTAACGCTAGCCGTCATAAATGGAAATGAGATTTTGGTTCAGAGTCACAGGCTCCAGCAGTTTGCGGGAGACCACTTAGCTCAACCGTTGCGGTCCGTTCTTTGTTCCCATCTAAACTAATGCACGCCTATTTTTGAACTGTCTCCAGGTATTTGGACAGTCATTGAGGCTGCCCCATGACAAATGCCTGAAGTTTGAACTCAAAATAAATTGGACGAAATCTCTGTCATTCAGGAGGGAATGAAGTATTCAAATAATGGTATGCAGCACTGAGACTACTGTCTTTTACAGAAATCATTTTATGCCCAATGGAACATTTTTGTTGTACCGATTTTTATTATTTGCCTGGCTATTTGAGCGTGTGCTTCTGCCGAGGGAGATCTGACAGACGTCAGCCATCCGAACAGCTCTTAGCGTTTGCCGCGATTAATCTGATGCTTTTACTTAGGCAGTTTCTACTACATCGTCCTTCTTAAATGTTTCTAGTATGGTAAGTTAAGACAGGTTCGTCCGACACGACTCCCTGCCAAAGAGTTGATATCCCAGGCCTAACGAGCATGGTCCGCTTGCTTGCTTCCAGTACTGTGGTTGTGGCCTGTGCATTGCCAGACCGATCTGACTTCCAAGCTTAGACTCCGGTTTTTACAACCGGCGGCCCACAGTACTTTAGACAGGGCAATTAAAATACTACTAGATTAAATGCAATTAACATCCTGCCTACCAGTTTTCCCATCTCTTAGAGATGTTGATCACGTAACGCGGTCTATAAAAATACGACTCGTTAACTCCACTTGTAAAACCAGCAGAAAATATTGAGAATGCCTTCGTCGTAGTCTCCTTCCTCTTGACGATTAAATCTAACCGACAGGCTAAATATATGCTCCCCTGGATTAAACTATTCAACGAATGTCGGCGCGACTGTGTTCAGCACTCGGACTAAGATCTAGCGGAGAAGAGGTCGCGAAAAAGACAACGGAGACCGGAATGACTCTACCAGTGTTCAGAGCCAATCAAACTCGGATCCCATCCCCAGGGTACCTGAGATTCAGACACGAATTCAGCGGGTTACAGAAAGTTTTAATTGCAAGTCTCTACTGCCAGAGTCATCAAGTTCGTGCCATATCGGCGGTGGTCGGAAATATTGAAGGCCGAGCAGGTGCGAGGTTTCCCTGATTTGATTGCAGGAGACGACTTGCAGTTTGCGTTTTTCCCAGGAGCCCTCGGAAGCAATTGACTGATGAAAAGCAGAGGGAATACCGGTAAGGACGAGGGGGACCAGATAAATGAGTAGTTTTACTCTTAGGGGACATTCTTTAAAATCTATTTACTTTAGATAAGCGAGAAAGGAAAATGTGTGGACTTTCTTGAAGGTCTTCTATCTCACGATAGAGGGAAGGAGTGGTGTGTTTTTCCACGTTTTCAAAATAGAAAATGAGCAGAGGGATCCTACTTGCTTATAGAAAGTGGGGTGGAGCAATGTCCTGCCATATTGCATTTAGAAATGGTAGATCAGCAAGGAGATGACAGTGTCAGCAATTTGGCAAGTGACTCCAGCACTGCTATCACTGTCAATATCGGTATCCCTAAAAGTAGTCAGGTTTCGCTCTCCAGCAAGCCAGGGATCAGCCGGACGTGCTTCATGCCATTTGCGTGTGGCCTGGGGAGCCGTTTCATTCTCTGAGGAGGAGTTTGCATCCGTCAGGGTGGCGGCATGCATTACTGAGAGGGCCCAGCAACGTATTTCCTCCCCCCTGCGGTCACGCCGGTGGGTGTGGAAGCGAGGCAGCGTGAGGACTACGGGCTTTTGAAACTGCAGTCCCTTTGGGCCGCACATTACCAGTGGGCTGACGATATGAGGCTTTCCGCTCTCTGAGGCCTGGTCACTGCCACAGGCACCTTCTCTGCCGTCATAGACCTATAAAAATCTAATTAGTCGTGAGCAGTAATCTGTGGGCGTTAATTCGTTATCAAAAGTATGAAATCAAAGTTTACACAAGTTTGATAACTAATTCCGCCATGAAACAAACGGCTACTGCTTAGATAATAAGTAGTAATAATTGAACCAAATAAATTACCCACCCGTAAGTAGAGAGTCTGCTTTGTCGTCATTTCGGGCAGCGCACCAGGCGGAATTTCCAGCATCACGCCGTGCTCAGGGATTACCAATTTTCCACCCGTGTGATCGAATTCACCGGACGTCTCAGCAACTACTGCCCTAGGCTCAGAAATGATCCCACAGGGCAAATTTCTTGCCGATAAGGGTTTCCTGCTGATTCCATATGAACGGGGAAAGTCATCGAACACGAACCAAGAGTCTCCTTTGTCCTCCTCTCCGTGCTCTTCCTCTTCTTCCCCTTTTACGGTGCTTTGGTCGCTATCTTCATCCTGTTTATCTGGGATCTTCAGCTCTGGTACAGTGGGAAACGTCATCAGTGCCTTGTCACACGTGCCGTCAACAAAGCTCGAAATGGGGTCCGTTTGGGAGACTTCGTCGACTGTAATGCCTCTCCTGGAACATTTAATGAAATTCAAGTCTGGGGTAACTGGCTGGGCGATTAACATACTCAACTGATGGTGCATACTTAATGGAGGTCTTAAATTAACCTAAATGACTTATCTGAAGCTAACGTCGTGGAGGCATGGTAAAAAGGAGATGGAAAATTAATGCGTTAAGGCAAGGAAACTAGTCCAATATGGTTCAACTAAGCTAGGCACTCTTGGACGTTTAGGGAATTTAATGCAAAAAAAAGTCTTCGTAAATTCTCAACAATTTGAATTTGAGTAGCGAGGTCCCTTCAGTGTCATTAATGGAACGAAGAGGCCCTGAGAATCGTTTCCTTCGTTCGACAGTCTGCGCATGACTATGCACAAAATCTAGAGTCTTCCTGAATGAATCAATGGAAGAACGCGGACTGCAAATCCTAGAGGCAGGATATCTCAATACTCCTGACAATACTGTCCCTAAAATACGGACAATGTTACGAGAATGAGATCGATGATGACATTAAGAGTTAGAGGAAACCACCAGCAACACAGATTCCTCCTCAGCAGCAACTGTTTAAAGTGGCGCAAACAGCTAAGGTCTTTTTCGATAAAACTTTGGTGAGATGTTTTCTAAGGGCGTTTCATCAGACACACTGCAAACATCTACTTGCATGTCAGCGCTGCAAAAATCTGTTATCTCGTGGCAACTGTGAATATTACATGGAATATCTCCATTAGAAATAGTACCGTTACTTATAGACAGAATGCTATTACCGACAAAGACAAGGGAGGCTGGAATGGCCATTTCTGGCTTATTAGCCGTCGTCAGCCAGCCATACCCAAGCCCGAAGTGTGGAACACCCGAGCCTCGAACTCGCGACCTGTTGGTTTAGAAGTCCACGCCTCTACCCACCGGGCCACGAGCCCGTTGCCCCTACCACTGTATATTCCCGATCGAAAACCGACAGGGCAACGGGCTCGTGGCCCGGTGGGTAGAGGCGTGGACTTCTAAACCAACAGGTCGCGAGTTCGAGGCTCGGGTGTTCCACACTTCGGGCTTGGGTATGGCTGGCTGACGACGGCTAATAGGCCAGAAATGGCCATTCCAGCCTCCCTTGTCTTTGTCGGTAATACCATTCTGCCTATATATCATGCGCCGCTGTGCGGCTGCTGGTTGGGCTCGAGAGAAAGCCCTTAAGGCACAACGGAACGAGTGAGTTCCGTATGAACGATGGGTGAGCGCCCCCTACCATAGTTCCGTTACTATTATCACTACTCATATTACTGTTGCACAGCATATTCACGGTCGAAATTTTAACCAACTGTCAGCTGATATCAAGATGCCTTGTTGGACAGAGTGCCGAGTAATCTGATGCTTTGTTTCTCTCGTAAACATTGCTTGCATGTCCTACTTCCCCGAAAGCATGACAATAGTCATTAATTATGCTAAAAACAGTACTGATGAGACCCTGAAAATGGAGTTTTTCTCACCCAGATCATCGAGCCAGACTACCTAAAATGGTAAGCAAACCCTATAGACCTTAAAATATAATAAGATAAATGAACAATATCAGAGCAGGATAATATTGCGCAGTTGCCAATTCGCACATCTTAGTCGCGAAACCTTGCGAAAATCGTTACCAAACGAAAATGGACGACTGCTTTCCTAAACAGAACAAAATCGCCAGCCAAAAGTCCTCTAGGGCACGCCGCTGTAGTGGTGTTTTTGGTATCCGATCTCAAATTTTAATGATTGGCTATCAAACCCAGCAACGGACAGGAGGTTAAAACAACAAAGTGGCCTTAGTTGACCATTAGATCAAGTCAAGGGTTGAGTATGGACGATTGCGCAATCAAACAGCAAAATATCCTGACCGTTAGTTCGTGCAATCGATCGACATTTTCCTTCTGAATATTTCGTAGAAAGATGCCCAAGAAAATGAGAGGGCACTGTCGTCGTTAACAAAATTTTCGTTCTACTCCCCGTCCAGCAACTCCAAATTAATGCTAACAAACTTCATAAGACTTATCTACGGAGAGCCATATCTGTCCTGGACCAGAGCCTCTGACCTAATGACAAACAGTCATGCCTTACGGGACACAGAATTACTGGCTGCACTTGTGGCCAATTCTCCCGTGTATATAATAGTTGCAAGTAACCGTTTAGTCGCTTGCATGCTCTGTTACTAATAAAGTCTGCCAACTGGAATTCACCTCCCTGATTTGTGATTTTAAGAATCCGTAATTGACCCCAATCGAACTAGACGACGTGGTTACCCCCGAGTTACACGGTTTTCGAAATGTCATTTCCAAGAAGAGACAACACGATGTGAACGTATTTTAGTTTTTGTAACTTCCTATTCTTGGCGATTTTTCTGTCTCTGCATGTGCGTTCGAGGTACAGCCCAAGAGAAGAAAATCAAAGAAGTACTGTCCCAAAGAAATGAAGTTCAGGAGTACGAATATTTTGGTTGACTCAATGGCCGACTCTGATGAGTACTCGTGTGCACTGGTCATCCGAGGCAGTTGTAACACACTTGAAACCAACATCTATAATTCCAAATTGAAGGGTCGGGAATCTTTTCTGGAAGTTGACATCAGTAACAAGTCCCCATGCCCAGACAGACGACCAGGTTTTATTTCCATCAGCAATAAATTCGGAAGCCACTAGAAACGATTATGTTGTCATTTACTTGTCGTCCTTAGGCGGCATCACGTCATTTGAGTCGTGGAAGTACATTTAGCGTCCTTGTAGCAGACATAAGCAACTCTTTGAAGACGAGACAGCCAACGCTTTAACCGTTGGCCGTACAAAATCTGCTGTTCAAAATCTGCCAAAACATCTATGAATTACGTGAGTATGGTAGTCATCTAGTGGATTCTAGGTGAATTACGTAGGATATCCTGATTGGGCAGACAGCTTATTGTATCATATTTGGTGGATTCCAGACGTTTCATTAGGTTGGACGGGTAACTTGACTCAAATGTGATTAAACTCGCGTCGTCCGGCGGGGCCCGTAGCTCAATTGGTTAGAGCGTTGGCTGTACTAAAGCCTTCCCCTTACTGCGTGGATTCGAATCCCACCGAGGCGTCGAGTTTTTCACAGTTGGGTCAATATGAATTCTGGATGTATCTTCTAACATGCATTTTTGCCAAAGTGACTGCTTGATATCATTACTCACCTATTACCGCTGACAACAGTTCAGTGAAGAAAATTATACGACGTACAGAATAATTGACCACAACTAACTCCTAATCCAGACTGTTTTGCAAAGTCCAGAAAGCGGCTTTCTCATTACAGCATGATGCATGCTTTCAAATTCACTTGGTAGTTAGTTGTTAATTCCTCAAATTTCTCTTCGAAACACTCCAGACTCTACGTGCCAAGAAGTATATTCCTAAAAATACTTAAAGGTTTGAAATACCGATCTCCTAGGTTAGGAAAATTACACCCCCATCTATTCTGACGATTCATACATGTTCTTATTGGATTGAGGGCTCGTTTGCAACTGGCCTATATAATAGCCCTCAGTGACCCAAGTGAATACGATTTTAAGTAACTGATGAGTTGGTTAGAATGGGTTAAATACAGGTACTCTACAATGTGGCTTTGTAATTAACGGTAGAGCATACCGCTGCAGAAGAGTTGTTTGCGTGTCCACCAATAGACTTGGCCTTACAGATTCGATGTAAGTGAGCTGTACGTCCGGGTTGACAGAAAGGGCTGAGAGTTTGATCTTCTCAAGGGCGTTCCAGTCCGCAATGACCTCATCCGGTGCACTGCTATCCTCCTTGTATGGCCAAATTAATGACTGCTTCGTTTCACATCGTGAGCCTAGGAGGAATGCGAGGTGGGCGTTCACAACATAGACTGGCAAGAGGGAAGAAGATCGAAAAGGATTGAGGACTGTTGTCTTGTCATTTTAACCACGCATAGCACACTCGGCAGCAGCAGCACACTTTTTCGTTCGCAGCCGTCCTCAGTCAGTCGGAATCAGCGTTGACAGTTCGACAGTCGTTTTCGATTATGTCCACCGCATGCCACAATGCAGGGTTGGAACAGGAACGGTGACTTATGCGTGAATTCGTTTATAGTGATAGTAAGTTTGCGCAGCATCTACCTGACAATCTCATCCTCCTTCACCTGGACCCAGTGTCATAACATAGTCGAGAAGACTGTGGACGGGAGGATGGGGTGAGGGCAAAAACCCGCACCTAGGCGCGTCACCAAATCCCGCATAAATGACCGGGATTTTACTCCACAGGAGAAGAAAAAAGGGCGGCTCAGATCGCGAGTGGCGCGGCCTGGGCCCGCATCTGGGCGTGCCGCCACACCACCGATGTTGGCACTTGTTATAGGCGCACACCCCCAACAACGTCTGCCAGACGCCGATTTAACTCCCTTGTTGGTCCAGGACATCTAACGCGCGACCGGTTTTAGAGGCGCTAGAATAAGCATAATGAGATCAACAAATACGATAGTTCATACAAGCTGGGAAATTGAGAAAGAGGGAAGAATAGGAACTTCACTCCCCCCACATACAGGTGATCTTCAGCTAAATTTCAGGAAGGGTAGCTATTCTCATGGTCCAGTCCTAACACTAACCCCAACCCTGTACTACGGTGGGTCCTATTTCCGTGTCCTAACAGAATTTGTTTGCAACCAGACAGTTGGACGTCGTTGGTTGGAATACCGGTGTTCTGAGCCAAATCATTTCTCGGCCTTAAGCAGTAGAAATAGTAAAGTTATGGACATTATCGTGACTGGAACGATACTATGAAAGTGTTGGTTAGTGAATATGGCAAATGACCAGCAGTAGGTGCCGCCCTAATGCATCTAATGGAAAAAGGGTTGGGCAAGTCATTTTCAATACTATTATGATGACCTTTCGTCCATGCAAGACCCAGCAGTCTTTAACACTGGCCTCGCTCGAGCATATCCAGACGGAGAACTTAAAAGCGTTCTTAAAGCACATAAAAAGCACAGCCATCCACATTGTCAGCACGAAACTCAGGGAGAAGCTGGACCCGAAGTCGGCAATTCCCGCATAATTTTCCAAAGTCTAAATTTTTGGAGCTAGGGTCCTGTTTTCCGATGGCCTTGAAGCCAAGAGCATATAAAAGTCCAAACGTCCCCTTTAGAAATGCGCGTCTTTCCCATATCGGCTGTCTATCGCGTGACTTGTAATTATTCTGACAAGCTACTAACGCTTGTCTAAGCCATGAGTTAACCGCTCCCATAAATAATTCTGCTAATTTGGTCTGACAGCTCTTGGAACCACTCGAACAACGGTCTTGGAAAAGATGCCACACTTCTACGAACTAATTTCTCCGGTATTTCCTAACGACTCTATATTCTGCCCAAATGCTACCACTGAATAATACAACTAATCTTTTGATTAACTCTTTTGTTAATAGTTTAATATATCACATAGTCCACATATGCTTTCACTCATTACGATATGTTTGATTGTTTAAAGAAGGCAACGCTGCCTAAATACTCGGGTGGCTAAAAAGGTAACGCTTGGGCAATGATTTTACAAATCATTTCAATCCATCTGCAATACAATAATTTATTTTCGTTGGCTGATTAGGACAGTAAAGCTGGTAACCGTCATCAATCTTGACGCCATTGGACACGAGTGAACGTCATTTATGACTATCAGCTCTTCCTGGAGAGGGGGGGGGGTTAACAACACACTTTTACACGAATGCTAATGAGCTTGCACAGAGTTATTCATCTATACGCTGCTTGGTCTGTTCGTGACTTAGCCGCAAGTTTGTCCACAACGGCCGTTCTGAACATCTTATATGCATATGAACACTTGCGCGAGCGAGTAATCGATATGCTAATATCTCCGTGCTTTCAGCATGCCGATTTGGAAGTCCAAGCCCAGTTGGCCGCTCAGCTGATGAGTAATACAACCTGCGAAACCTCCGTCTAGTTGCTTTGTTCTCCTATCAAAACATTTTTTGGGCATTTGACCTTCAGGAGAATCGGGATTCTAGCGCTATAGCCATAGAGTAAAGCGCGTGTTCTGGTGAAGAGATAAGGCATACAAAATCGCAGAAGAAACGCTGAGGTGGAACCTTCCTGTGATGTCGAGGTGAATCTAGCGAGGACTCACAGACCCACTCAACTGGCATTTATAGACTCACGCTTATGAAAATTTGCGAGCAGAAAACGAGGTTCAAAGCGCCGTTAGTCAGAATTTCGACCTGTGTTATAATACCGCACCATCGAAACATTGAAGATGACACAAAATCTTAGGAAAACCTAACGAGTGTACTGGGGTCTAATTCAATTTTGTTCTGTGAGCAAGCAACCTCAATAAATCAACCTGATTTCAAAACGGACACATTGACTCGGTGTATGGTTTTTTTAATTGGTCTAGCTTCTTGCCATTTTGTGGCGTGTTATCTTAGGATCGTGTCTTCATCAAAGGCTTGTCTGGTGTCTTTTTTATCATACACTGACGAATGCTGAGGCAAACACTAGAAACTGTCTTCTCAGTTTACTTTCTCCGTATTTTTTTATTTCGTAGACGGATTTACCGGATTAATTGCGTAATATTCCAAGAGGAATTTTGTTGCTCGTATGTCCTACACATTTGTCATCATCTTATGAAGCTATTCCGTAGTCTCCGATTTTCAAGGAGTGTCTCAGATTCCCTGCTCGTATAAGTTTAGCTAACTCCGGAAAATCAAGGAGAGCGATTCACTGTTGTGCGTTTTCGAGTGAATTTTTCCAATGATCACAACTATTTTTAGTGAAGTGGAGGCATGGGCAAAGTTACGAAACCTGCTCATTTGTCGGCTCGGACTAGTTAGGTTCGGAGTTTAAAAATGCAGTTATATTTACGATTCCCGGATAAAGTTACGCAACTAAAAGTCGCGGAAGCTAGGAGCGAACTTAAATTACCTCTTGCTTTTTTTAGAAAAGTCTAAACTACATTCATACCGCTTCAGGCGGCAGTCTTGGAGGCCGCGTAACCGTGCCCCTGCCAGTCTCTTTGGTGTCCAGGTCACATCATAAAAGTAACAAACATCCTCACTTGCTTAACTTTATTTCCCAGACGCAGTCTTACAGAGCCTATTACGGTGATCGTGGTAAAGGGAGGTGAACATTGACATGGAAGGGAACGTCAACGAGCAGAGAGAGGGGAGGGGGCGATGGAGGGGAGTTTGGGGGAGAAACCTGCGACCCGGCTCACAGTTGAGAAGACTCCAGTTCAGAGCAAACTACCTATATGGCGTAACAGAGACAAAAAGTACTTCAGTCTCAGGATTCAGTAATAGCACTCGCGATAATCGAAGAAAAATCACCCACAGACGATCTGTTTATGGAGGTAAAGAGTGCTCTCTAGTTTCAGTGTGGGCCAAAACGATATCTCGTCCGTCGAAATAAGATTTGTCTGGGAGCATGTCTGTGGGCATACCAACTTTCCTGTTTTACAGATCACATAAACAAAATACCCGAGTAAAAGTTACAGTAGGTGGGCTAACTTACGAAATGTCAACCGAAATTCCTAAATGTGTTTTTGTTTCGAAAAGATTAGTTAATTTGGGCTGTAAAACTAGTCAGCCTGCAACATAATTCTATAATATTTGAGTCACCTCTGGGCGCCGGCTTTCGAATGAACTTCCCTTCGGTTGCACGCGAAAACGACACCCGGTAACAACCGACTACTTAAATAGCATGAATTTTTTTCAGTGATTTTAATTGCCCTTAAAAACTCAATTATATTTCATGGAAAATATGCATAAAAATACTCATTCTTTTACTTATCCGGTATAAAATTGCGTCTTCTTCCAATCTTATATTCGAATGAGTGACATAATTCGGTTTTAAAAAAGTTTATAATTGTGAGACTTTTTAATATCGTGAAATGGCCGTTCATAAATCGTCGTGTTTCTGCATTTACCAATGTGGCTTGTAAAGTTAACACCATGGATCAAATCTAATGTTAAATTTTATGAACCCTATATGGTCTCCCTTTATTACCATAAAGAAGTGTATGATTTTCCGTACGCGGAAAATATACGGCTTGCAGTTTGGAAACCCAAAATCCAGGTGTAACAGTAGAGCGGGTTCAAAATTATCGGGGAATAGGAAAAGTTTTTGAAAACCGAATTATACCCTTCCTTCGAGTATAACATTGGAAGAAGACGTCATTGTCTACCGAATGTGTAAAAGAATGAATATTTTTGTGCCTGTATTCCATGATATATAATTGAATATTTAAGGGCATTGAAAATAACTGAGAAAAATTCACGCTGTTTAAGTAGTCTTTTTCACAGAGTGTAGTTCTTGCATGCAGTCGAAAGGAAGTTCATTCGAAAGCCGCCATCCTGATGTAACGGAATTATTGTGGAATTATGTTGCAGACTATCTAGTTTTACAACTCTACTTAATTAATCCTTCGAAAGGAAAACGAATTTTGGAATTTCTGCTGACATTTCCTGAGTTAGCCCACCTACTGTAGGTCTTCGGTTCATTGAATTCTCAGGCCAACCATTCGCGCATATGTATATGCGTCCCAAATTGCGATTTTTCAGTCTATCCGAGCTCCTGCTGATACCCTTCCCCTCCGCTACTATATCTTGACCGAATTTGGTCACATATTTGTGAGCCCTGTGGACCCAATGGCTTCTTCTTAATGTGGCCTCTATGACACTCCCACCAAGCTGGAATCGGAGTCTTCCTTTTTTTGCGAAAATCCCATCTCCCATGTGCGGATGAAGTCGCCTACGGCACTTATAGACTGGCTACTTGACCATGTCAGCCACTGCGCCCGATCTCGCCTGCGATCTTCCTGTCTCTCTCTCTCTCTCTTGACATCAGGTTCGGAAGGGTGAAGGAGGAGAAAGGAGCGCAGTCACTACGCAAGTCTTCTATCCCTAAAACCTAATTTACAGGCAAGCCACTACTTCTGGTTCCACCATTCTGCGCGCTAAGAGGGTGAACATCTTCGCTCGCGACGGCCGAACAGATGTGATGTGGCAGAATATGTTCAGTTAAAGTTGTACTAAATCACCTTCGGCCGAGAAAATGATCGAACAAAAGCACAATGTAAATCAACTTTTTATTAAGTTCCAAGGGAGGAGGCAAGAACACATGTATATGAACCCTAGAGTCTTTATATGTAAAGGCGATTATACACTCCCACCTGGAAGCAGTCTTGATGCAAAGTGCAATTGCAACGTAAACCCACACTTTCGTCTCCTTGAGGAAATTCCAGTATCATCAAAGTTCCTAGAAACTTCCTACAATTCCGACCGAGAAAATTTGCACCAGCACTAGAAAATCCACAGATTTAAACAAAAGACACTATCCTAGTAGTCCTCCTACTCTCCTCCTTCAGTTCATACCGAATTCGTAAGGATTTACAGGTAACCCTCAAAGTAACATTTTAGTAGACAATGCTGTTCAGCAAAAATCCTGCAGGTCTTCCTAACTGCGCTAACTAAAGCATTACCCTACGATGTGGGAAAAATGCAACCACATTGAACATGCTTGCAGCCAAGTCGTTTTCGATCAGGTATCTAGCAAGCGAAGCTTACTATCAGGGGTTTCAAGAGGGGTTATGCCTCTTAGCTGATATAGCCTAAAGGCGTATGAGTTCACTGTTAAAGGTATTATTTCTAGGTAACGGATTTTTTGGGTGCCATCTCCCGATTGTTACCCCTTCCCGTATTCAAAGAGCAACAAACAGAATGTCGTTTCGAAGCTTACTCCGAAAACTAAGAATCTTTCGGTATCAGGCTAATTTTTACCTTGCTCAACTGCACTGTCTGCCGTCTAGGAGATATGAAAGCGTGGGAAAAAATTTCGTGCCGTCATGAGCCAAGTGAGATTGACTATAGAGTGTGTTCTGTCAAATGAGACGTGGGCTGTCAAGTCTGCGACATTAGAAGCACGTCGAAATCCTAAGCTGATAAAAAAAATTTGATTTCGGCGGGTAAATTTATGGGAACATACAGAAATCACAAACATCAAAACGCCTCTTGCTATAGTTGACTCACCGAGATAAGAGCCACTGCCTAACTAGACTTTCTGTATGGGACCTGAAATTAGACATTATACAGCTCTTTCTGTGGCATAATTTTTCGGTTGAACGCAGACGCCCATTGGATCCTTTTGGTCGTTTAGGTGGAGCAGCCTGTTTCGCTGAAGATAATACTAGAAGTAAGGTACAAGCATGCTCCTTACGAAGCGAAACCTCATTAGAGCAGCCTTGACTTGTATCCTGTCCTTTAGCCGCATCCACTTCCCACCATTTCCACCTTGGGTCACTCCTTTTGTTTTCGAAAGGGCCTGGGGTGTTCAACATTATTTTGAGGCAAGTACATTTAACCAGTCGAGCGTTTATTTGGGCTACCGCAATCTATGTCCGTTTGCATCATTTGCATAGACGACGGCGCTGGGACCCTGCAATCTCCCAGTGCAGCATATGCGAGGTACACTTTGGAGAAGTATAAGTTTCTTTTTGCCTATCCTACGAGACACACAAAACAGACGATACGCTACTGACTAGTTTTACGCACGAGGTTACTAAATAACGTTGCAAAAACGGACAATTCTGCGGTGTCTTTTGGGTCACAATAATTCATTGAGGTGCCGCATTTGGCAAATTGTATCCGGGCAGGCTAATAGTGTTATAGGAATTAAGTGTTATAGCATTATTGGAAACCTTTAATACACCGAGACACTGGTGATAGATTGAAGTCCAAACCCATGAGAAGATCGTTAAACCTCTTTTGCGGTTGGAAAATAGGTATTTTGGCAGGTTTGAATAATCCATTTGACCTGATTGCGAAAAAATGGGCGGCATCGGTGGAATTCGAAACCGAGGCAGCAAAGCAAGGCTTGAGTACAGCCAACGCTCTAACTACCTGAACTGCAACGCCCCACTGGGAGCCATGGGTTGGATCGCATTTGGGTTAGGTCGCCCACCCAACTTACTGCAAGGTATGGAACCCACCATTTCGGATAAAGTAAGCTGACCGTCCACACAGGATTTTCTAGGTAAACAATCTAGGATCTACCAGATGACTAACAAGCTCACTTATTTTATTGCTCTTATGGCAGATTTGGATAATCCAAGCCATTTAATCGTGAAAATCTCTCAAAACGCCTATTGCTTTAGTGAGAATTGTAGTCATCTGGTGGATTCCTGATTGAGTGCTTGGAAAATCCCGCTTGGGCGGTCTGCTTACCGTATCAAAATTGGTGGATTCCTTGCGTTGTGGTAGGCTGGGCGAATAACTTGACCCAAGTGCGATTAAACTCACGGCTCCCGGAGAGGCCTTATAGCTCAAATGGTTAGAGCACTGGCTGTACTCAGGCCTTTCCCTTGCTTTCATGGGTTCGACTCCCACAGACGCCACTGGGATTTTCACAACCGTCCAAATAAATTCTAAAATAATGACGTCAACGGCCTCCATTGTTAAGCAAGCCGAGAATCAAAGTTAAATATTAAGAGGCTGCTTAGTGTGCGCATGCGTTCAGAACAGTGTAATTTGAAAAGTCAGACGATGAAATACTACTGTGTTTGAGATTGTAATTTTTAATTGCTTCCTCACCACTGATCAACGTCCACCATGAACATATGATTGTTTTTTCCCCCATGTACGATTTCTTATGGGATGCAAGTTCAAATAAGATTTGGAAAACCCAACCCACCTGTATCACTCTTGGACGAGGAGTTAAAATCCGTTTCTTGCAGAACTAGTGGTTCTGCTTGCTGCTCCATTGGGACCGTAGTCTTCAGGTTTCGCAGCACAAAGGAGCCCTCAGCGACCCAGATCTGTGAAAAATTAAGAATGTTATTATTATTCTTTGTCTAAAACAGCCCTAACGGAAAAAAATTTCTTAGATTTCGTTTCAGAAAAACGTCCTTCTTTTCCATGGGAAAGTTGGCTAAAGGATTCGGTCTGCTTTAAAAGAATTATCAGAGTGTCTTGATTTAAAATCGTTTTTAATAATCCCTTTCTCTGCTCAAGAGTGCATTAATCACAAATTATCATTATAGATTTCCATTTTACATTTCTATTCTACATGGTATCTTCTCAAAAGCATAGAAGAACTTATGATTTTATCTACGCAGAATGTATACACTTTGTAGACAAAAAATCGCTAAACGCTAATGGCTGATCTGGACTAAAATTACTTAAGAATCAGGTAACTTTTTACAACTTATACATACCCCTTCTTCGAGTAAAAATATTGAGAAGATATTCCTAAAGCTTTCCAAACCTTTCTTCAGTCGAAGCTACTTCGTTCTCGTACGGCGGGGCAAATGTAATGCAAGAATTCGCCGTTAAAATAAAGAAAAACTGTGGCAGACAGTAACTAATGAGACCGTATAACCTTTGCTTGCCAGCCTTATATTCTTTTGTTTTTAATAGACTACGCCAGTCGCCAGCTGCAGGTACTTGTTAGTATCTTGGACTTTTTGTCCACTATTTAGGTACCTACGTGTATGGCAAAGTGGCATACAACGTTGTACGACTGCACCCTGATGAGGATACCCTGCTGCAGGTACACGACTGAAAATTGCAACTTACGCAGATGAAGCAAATACAACGCCAACTAGGTAGTTTACCGCAGGCACAACTACGGTGGTGACGACTACCTATAGGCAGTACAATGACGCTCTCCCTCATATGCATCAGTGAGTCTGGTTCATACTCCTGCTCCTGAAATCCAGCTCTCATATAAGGCCCCACGAAAGCCGCACTAAGCCCCCGCAGCCACACTCTGGAAACTATCCATGATCCGCGGGCGAAACCAGATGAGGATGTGCGAACTGTTTGTCCCTTCGCATTCAGTCGTCCTTAAACCATTTGTCGTTTCCCCTCTCGCCCCAAACAAAAAATCCTGCCTGGAATGGTCAGGAAGCCCTATTTATTGGTGGCAACGCTTATCCTTTTGCAAAAGAAGGAGATTAAGAAGTGAGCCCTAAAAACTGTTGATAAAACATGCCGTTTGAAGGCCGGCCGTGGTTTATGGGGGCAAAATATTCGACTCTCAGTAAGACTTGCTTCTCCGAAAAGGTACGGTAGATGTGCTAATTCACGAAACGTTTGCCGAAATTCTGACATGTGTTTTCGACTACGAACGATTACTTAGGTGAGGTTGTAGTAGTAATCATCATGCATCATAATATCACGATAATTTAGTTGCTTTAGGATTCTGGCTTTTGAATGAACTTCTTTCCGGTCGCGTACGGAGACCTTACTCTGCAAAAAATGACTATATACTTAGTGTGCACTTTTCTCATTTGTTTTCGACGCCCTTATAAATTCAAGTATTTTCCCTAGAAAACTTGCGCAAAAATAGTCATTCTTGTACTCAGTTGGTGACAAATTATATATCCTTCAAATATTATAATTGTAGGAAAGGTATAATTAAGCTTCAAAAAACTTTTCCGATTCCCGAATAATTTCGGACCCGGCTTACCGTTAAATGTACATTCGGAGGTTTTAAAACACAAGTTATGTATTCCCCGTGTACAGAAAACCATACATTGTTCCCCATTATTAAAAGGAGATCATATGGGACTCGTAAAATTTAGCATATTGTAGACTTGAGAAACAACATTGGTAAGTGCAGAGACATGAGGTTTTATGAACAAGCATTTCTCGTTCTAAAAAAATCTGACAATTGAAGCCTCCATTAAAAGCCGAATTAAACCCTTCCTTCAAGTATTACATTTAAAGAAGACGTGGCTTTCTACCCAATAAGTAAAAGAATGGATATTCTTATGCATGCTCTCTGTGAAATTTATTTGAATTCATAAGAACATTGACAATTACTAAGAAAACTTCATGCTAGTTAAGTAAGCATTTTTCACCGTGTGTAATTTTTGCAGGCGGCCGGAAGAAAGTTCGTTCAAAAGCCGGCGTCCTGTAATAACTAAATTATTATAGGATTATGCTGTACGTTGATTGATGTTACAATCCTGCTTAAGTAATTTTTCGAGTTGAAAACGTATTTCGGAAGTTTAATTGACATTTCGCGAGTTAGCACATCTACTGTATGTTTCCTATAAGATATGTTTGCAATTATAAGAGGATCAAAAGTCGACCGGAAAAACTAATGCTACTTCAGTAGCCATTTTTACTTACTACAGCGTATGCCAACGTTCGATAAATAACCCCATTCAAAAACCGGCATCCTGACGTGACTGGAATATCTTGGTGTTATGCCACATGATAATTAGTATGAGGACTCTACTTAAGTAGTCCTTTCGAACTAGGAGCACATTTAGGAATTTTAGTCGACATTTCCTGAGATAGCACTCCGTCCTGACATACACAAAACTGATGCGCGAGCCACCATCACCACCTCTGATGGACAAATGAGTTATTCATTGTTCTCTATGGATGAACCGTTGGTTCATGCTCCCTCGTCATTGATTGTGCTATTCCTTCTTTTGAAGTGAGGTAATACTGAAAATGCTTCCCGTGCGTATTAAGCAGATGGCTCGCGGGCTAGTCAGGACTCCTACGGTTTGTTTAACTCTACATGTCAACTAGATTTTGAAAACATAAAGCACGGAGGTACTGGGGACTTGTAATTGCACTGATTCCGAGTCGTAACGGCCTCTGTTTTGTGATATTTACCAATGAATCTGAGGCAAATGAACATCGGAGAGTCTGTAGTGAAAACAAGTGGGCCTTTTTCTGTGAAAGTCGTTAGCCCTCCGAAAAGAAAACCTCAAGTTTCACTTTAGGCGTTTGACATAACAACGTTCTTGCAAGGCAATATGAACAAACTATAATTTACCTTTCCACCTGAGAATATTCTAAAAGTTCGACGACCTTTAATTTTTTTTATTATTCTAAATCTAAACCTATCACCCAGCACTTCGATATGAGATAATAAAAATAAACCTCTACCTTCCGCGCTCTTTCACTGTTGTTTGCGATGCCACTTTTTCTCTGGCAGGGAAAGTAAAGTATGTGAATGTTCTGCTGCGTAAGCCGCAACAGTAATTTGGTTTTGTAATAAGGGTTCAGGAGTGAGAGCGGTACCCGGGTTACTTATAAATGTTGCCAGCTACTATACACCAAATCTACATCCACATTAAACAACTTGATTCGGCCGCGTAAATACAGGCGATCCAATTACCTACTGAACCATGCATTCAGTCACAAAGTAAACACAACTCACAGGTTGACTCTGCTGATAACGAATAACAGACAGCAGATTATTCAGCCATTCAGTCTCGTCAAGCTCCCCGTCTTGAAAACTGTTAAGTAACTGCACGCAATCTGTTATGAGATGGGGTATGGTCTGGCGTAGACTGAGGGCTTCCGCCCAGAGGTGGCGACTCTTCTCCTTTGTAGTTTTCCACCTGCGAACACTGGCCGTCTCACTAGACTGCTGTTGCTGTTGCTTGTCGAGAATCGATTTGATTTGCTCTACGCTCGAAGCTGTGAATAGAAGAACAATGGGCGGGAAGCCGTTCTGAATGAGACCTTCTACAGATGACGGCCGTAAATCCACCACCGGATGGCTGCCTCGCTCCATGATGGCCTAAAACAGCAGATCGGCAATGATGGGGGAGAAATAGGAAGCAGAATATAGGTCGTGGACAGCGAAACAGGCGGGTGTGCTGACCAGTCAGTGATCTGTGTGGACTATGGTAACACTTTCAAATCCCCAGATTTTATTTCAATGATAAAAGTCATATTACTTGTGGCAGGTAAGTCGGCATAAATAGAGGGCCAGTAGTGCCACCGATATGTTCGTCGAATGAATTGAAAAATATTCCGTGACCGCGCCCGTTGCGTAGGGTAGGAAGGTAATTGAGGCAGGCCTGGCGTTATTAATGTCTAGACTTTAACTCAAGCCGTCCCCTACGTTGACAGGGGTCTGACCATGGCTTAGTACTAGATGTAATATTCCAGATCTTTATCAATTTCTCGTAATGCGTCGGCCACCCAAGTCAGTTGCAGATCGTTCAGCCCTACAGCGAAAGAGATTTCTCAAGGGAGTATTGAATGTTCATTTTTTACCTGATCAGTATAAGCTAAACAATTCTTTTTCACAAACGAAAGTAGTTTCTCGATTGTCCTATACTTTAAGAAAAATATGTGCCTTTGCTAAGAATAAGTACTTGAATATTGTCTATGAACAAAAATAAAATCAAATAGTTCGATGGATTGAATTCCGTGGGGAGGGTTACGATTCGGGAGCATTATCAATTGATCCCAGTCTGTACGTCTCGGCAATCGCGTTGGCAGACCTAGCCTATCCGCTGAAGCCCCGGATGTCCGTCAAGTAAAATACTTTGCAACGGAGAGGTCGAGATTTGATTGGGATCCTTTCTTCGAACCAAAAATCATGATACTTACACGACCCTGTGCAATCCCGGTACGATGCTCTTTTACGTCATTAACTCTGGCGACTGATAACCACTGACATACTAAAAGCATTTATGGATTGTCGCGGTATTTATCAGGGTTAAAAACACGTCTTACCTGAGAATGTTCAAACTCGTTCATACAGGTGATCTCATTGGTCTACAAAAAAAGCTCATACAAGTTTCCGCTGATTACCTGACCGTTATACTCTTGACCAGCAACGTTTTCGCACCTTCTTCTTTGCTCTTATTGTATACACGATGATCTTTCTTTAAATGAAATTACTGGCATGGTACCATTAGGTGTCCCAGTACGATCCGGCGGCTCTGACGCTGTCAACATATCAATTACTCCTCTACGCTTGTTAACTCTCCATTCTTGGCTCCGTCCGAGAGAACGTTCATCAGGTGCTGATCATACCAAAAATGTTTACGACCCGTACATTTATTTATTCACAGTTAAGTGAACTGACAACCAGTAATTTGCTTCAGACTCACGAAACTGTGACTAGATGAGGATAATCCGGGGAAAAGGGGGTTGGCGAAAGACCCGAACCACTCTGCGATTTCCATTAAAGAGGGCTACACTTGGAAGATGCGCATACTATGCGGGTTTACAGACGATATTCCATCCAGTGAAGAAGAAAATTAGCAGGACAAATAGTATTAACGACTAAATAGGAAGGCTCCAAACAATCCACGAGCCTATTGAGTCCAGTGGTTAGCGAAACGTCGCTTTTGAGTTCAGGTCCCAGTTTCGGGAACTGGCTGGTTAACCCAATTGCATGTGTAGGTGTGGCAGTCCCGTCATTTCTGAGCTCCAGATTGCGCTTCATGCTGTTCCTTAGAATCGCATAATAAGCAGGAACTGCCAACTTGGCGAGTGAACTTAATATTGTTGCCGGGGTCAGCTACAAAGACAGAGTACTGCTCTGCGTTGCGGTCCAGTCCAAGAATTTCTGCCAAGTCAGTAATAGAGATTAAGGTTGAATAATTTGAAAATAGTTCTTTTTACCTAGTATTCTGGTCTTCCGCACCGATACTTATTTATATTTTGAATGCTACTAGACTCTCAAAGTAGACTGGGAATAGTTCTTGTTGCAGTTAAATGGCGAGACAGTTCCCGCCATCCACCATAAAGCCCAGAACCTCATTGACCGAGCGCGGGCTCACCCGTTTTAGCTGCATATAAATTATTATCCCCAGTAGTTAAGTATCTCGAAGAAAAGCAATGTGCCTTTTCGTTTTTTTTATAAAAGTACATTATTCATGGGACTCAGAGCGCGCCCTATAGTTCCTCATTAACCATTCGGTGCAAGTTGTCCTACTGAGGACATTGCGAGATAGGAAACAAGCGTCGGAAAGCTAGTCCACTATAGATTGCCGATTTGGTAAAACAAAGTGTTACCTGTATCGCACTCATCCGTATGACACCAGCTGACATTTCCGCCCACCCGCCGGCTTCGATTGGTTTGCCAGAAATCGGAGGAATCTCGAACCGGAGGCGTTCGTCTAGAGAACCGTTCTCTGTCCTCTCTAAAGTTGGGGTTTCCAACAACAACTGCCGAGCCCTGTCTGACAGGGGACCGTACAGCACAATCGGCCTCGGCAGCGGAAATCTCTCCATTTTCACCACGCGTAGGTAGGGGTTGGATGGGATGAGGTCGGGTGTTTCAGCAAATACCTGCGATCGAATAGAAAGAGATGATAGTAAAATGGCGTTTGACCTGTCTTTCGGCATCCGTCAGCCATAACCTAATCCTAAGACAGAACTACCTACAATTTAACTCTCAGTCCCAGTGGACTTGGGTCAAATACTCCATCGCTACGGTTCCCGTGTCCACGTCCTATCGGCAAATTTACAATCACCCAATAAAGCTGGATCTCCAAATTACCCGTGGTCCAAGCAAACATTTCGTCACGCAGTCAGGATACGACAGCTCGACCTTCGCAGACGACGATGTTCACCCCAGAGCATGATGGGTAGGGGGGCGGTGACTTGTGCGTGAATTATTTTATAGTAACTTGCACTGATTTGCTTCACTCTCTCCGTCCTCACGCACCTGAGCCTGATGTAAAGACGGGTTTCCACAGGAAGAAGAAAGTGGACTGTGTGAATCTCAACGGACCGGCAGTGCCATAGAGGCCATATTCAGAAGGAGCCACTTTTAGTCTGACTCCCCGTCCTGAGGCGAGGCCTGAGTTGTTCCGTTCAATTGACAGACTTCCAAACCACAGCTTTTAGTACACCATGACAGTTTAAAGGCGTGTTAAATCTTCTGCAGTTAGGACTATGCACTGAGTGCCATGGGGATGCAGACCCCCGAGTCCACCTCAGGCAGAGGTTCACTGTCCGAGCCGCTGCCAGTCATCAGATGCTGAGATTGGGCGCCAGTGACTAGGGCAGCGCGAGTCTGCGCCTGGGTGTGCCACCGTCCCGTCCCCCACTTGCGGCATTTGTCATGAGATGCCCAAACTCCGCACATCCCGATTAACGTATAGTGTGCCCTGATCCGTCCCCAGCGTTGGTTCAGCGCATCCACCGCGTGGCCCGTAGAGCGGGGGCACAAGGGCAAACCAGGGTGAGTCAGTGAACGTGACGTCCATGCGATGTTGATTCACTTTTCAATTCAAGGTAAACACAAGAAAATCAAACATTTTTTTCGTAAATGTGTCATAGCATGTCATCACCTGTGATAAGTGTGCATTCCGACCAGCTTCTGCTGAACCCTGTTTGGTTCTATGGTCTCTGCTGAAGTCCCCTGTGGCTGTGAGCGGATTTTGAAGTGGATCCCGAAGAAGTTTTAAGGCCTTCTCACTACTCGGTATTCTGCCCAGCCTTGACGTGTTGGGACTGACACGTTGGGCCTATAACAAGAAAAACAAACATAACTAAAGGCGTTTTCGTCCAAAAGTACGTCCTTTTCCAGGACATGAATAGCCGCCCCATTTGAAGGCGGACATGGGAATTAGTTCGACAATGTTTTCTAACGTTTTTTCTCTTTAAAGATTTAGACTCTTTCTTCTCGTGATAATCATCCATTTCACGCGCTAACAATTCTGTTACCGATTATTTTTGGAATTCATAACCAATTAAACTGGCTTTTTAACTGGTTTAGTGGTAATCTGTCGGCAAAAGATAATAAAATTGCCCATCGTTAAATAACCATCCGAAAAACGTGATCCGCTAATGCATTGATTTTGGTGGCAATATGTTCTGTAGCATGCATTTAAAAAACTAGGTGGAAGAGGGAAAAGTACAGGCTGACTAATTCCATGCAGTATGGGCTTTTTGATAAGTCTTCCATAGCCAGCACAAATTCCGCAGCCCATATGGGGCGAAAACATTGATCACAGAGAAGAACAATTATCGATAAGCGGGCTGAACACGGGAATACAAGCCCGCTGTATTACAAATAGCCCTGCACTGAATTCCAAAAGGGTACCAATTCCCGCGTCCTACCCCTAACCCTAATTCGAACACTAAGTTCATTATCTCTAATTCTAACCTTTCTAACCATAACCCTAACACTAACCCTAGGCTTCCCTGAATTTAACGCAAGCACACCTACAATACACAGTGATCCTCATTCCTGTGCCCTAACGCAAAGAATTGTCAGACAAAAGTGGGAGATTGAAATGGCCGTTAGTGGCACATTTGCCGTTATTAGTTAGACATGGACTAATTTAGATCCAACAGATCGGAGCAATGAACCCAAGACAACTGTTTTGTAGTATACTTTTGAGTCATATTTCTGCAGACCACCTGACAGCAAAGAGTGCGGTAAGATGTGGTTATGTAGCCCCACCTGATGAACACAATACTGTTGGGGTTGGGGTTAGGGTTAGATTTAGACGTTAGGACTAGATATTAGGGCTAGGGGCTAGGAAGACTATTTCTCAACCACTCAAGTTACAATCGTGCATACCCAATAGCTTTTCTTTCGCATACAATTACTTGATCTCGTCGCTCGTACGTTCCCCGGCCCCGCCGGTAAAAATCCCCACTGCCACCGGTCTCGTATTACAGGTGGCTGGGGTTTGTCTACTCCAGGTGGAACTGCATAACCACATCCGACCCAAAATGCGAATAAACAGTACGAGTGACGCTGCTCTAAGAAAGTAAATGAAATCCAAATTCGTGTTGCTTAGTTCAGGCAATCAACTTGTTATAGCATAGACGCGGGCATTCCAGGGCGTAATTAATGTCGGCAGTATATGACGTCAGAAGCGTAAAATACACGTTAGAGGCAAGCCCAACTCCAGCCAGTTTTGTTTCGAGTTTAATGTTGCGGTGGCAGTTATTTCTAGGTGCTAGATCTGCCTTCATGCTTATTTACATAAAAAGTGTATGTGTGCGTTGAAATGCTTACCAGCCAAGAGGAAAATGATCCGTTATAGAGACTGTCCGAGACATGAAAGATGTCACCGCAGGCGATGGGAAGAGGCGGCACCTGTTCAGCATCACCATCATCATAACTGGCGACGTCAGTTAGCGGTGACAGCGAGAAGGCAGCTCTCACGTAGAAGTCGTCGCCGGGTCCGAGGAGCTCATTCAGAAAGGCAGCATACTTTGTGGCATTTTGTCTAAGCTCGAGTTTAACCGCGACAGGCGTCCCTAAGATGCGCAGAGCAGCGTCCGCCTTTGTCATATTTTTGACTTCTTCGTCATTTATCTGGTCAAAGGAAAATCAGTCAAACAATATATTAAATGATTAGTGGACGCTGGCTTATCAAACTGGAGCGGGTGATGCTTGTGTGTGTGTGAGTGTTTTGCCGGTGTCCCCCAAACGGGCCACGTTTTAGCTGCGCTGGTCCAAGACGGGGACAACATCGGATTCTGACAGGCGTTATCTCGGCGCAATAACAAATGCCAAAATCAAGGGAGTGCGTGGGCAGAACCCGTTGTCGGCTATCGCCGCACAAACTGGCCCCCTGCCAGGCCCTCCATTGTTGTGGCGGTCAAAATCCCGGTCATTTGTTGCGTGGATCAGGGGGTGTGGAGTGGAGCGCCAAAGTGAGAATCCGTCCAAGCCATCCACCTGAGACCTCCCTCGTCTCCGATCTTCCTCACTCTGTCTTGACACCGGGCTCAGGCGGGGGAGGAGGCGAGAGTGTGGAAGATGCAGCGCAAGTCCACTGGCACTATAAACTCCTGCGTAAGTCACCGTCCCTGCTCCCACCATCAGCTGTGGGGCATACGGTGGACATCGTCGGATGCGACGGTCGAACTATCGTGTGTTTTGCCCCTAAAACGGGCAACGCGGTAGATGGGCTGGACCATCACAGGGGCTAAATCGGAGCGCGGCGGGCGTTATAGGAAAAGCGCACCCATAAAAAATGCCAACTTTGGGGTGTGGTGGCACACCCAGTTGTTGGTTCACTCAACGTCAGGTGGAACTCGTGCCATCCCCTATTTGTTTCGTGGTATAAAATCCTGGTCAGCGTGCGTTGTGGACCAGGGGGTGTGGTGGTGCGCCTAGATGTGGGTTTTCGCCGCGCCGCGCCACCCACCTACACCTTCCCCCGTCCCTGGCCTTCTTGATCCTGTCTTAACACCAGATCCGGATGGGGAAGGAGGAGAGAGTGTGGTAGATGCAGCGCAAGTTTGCTACCACTTTAAATTAACTCACGCGCAAGTCGCCGTCCCTGATCTCACGCTGTTGTGGAGCACACGGCGGACATCATCGACAACGACGGTCGAGCTCGAACTGTCGTGTGCGTGTGGAGGTAACCCTCTCGTCTTGAGAAACAAATTGCCATGTTACGTCAAACCCAAACAGGTATTATACGTTTAAACCAACAAAACGGGTTTAACTGATGGGGTAGATCGAGATTCGGTCATACGGGTATGTGACAAGCGCCGCACGGAGGATTTACACGTTGTTGGTCAAGGCACCACCTCCTCTTCACACAGATTGTCTGTACTTGCCAATGTTATAAGGAAGGTGAGACGGTGCGACCAGTCTTGTCCGCGTGTGTTCTCTTTCCACTCATATTTATTGCTTCCTTCGTTTCTGTGATGACTGTCACGCACCAGAAGTCGTGACCTCAAGGGTTGCACAGTGGAGGGACGGGTCAGTCCTCATGTGAGCTGAAGATCCGGTTGTAATGACCCCTACTTGACTTTGGTAACTGAGAGACCCAGTCTTCTTCTGGTCAGGTTCTTGTTCCTTGGACAGTTGGGCATTCGCAAGATAAGACGTCCACGGTGGGTCTCCCGGACTGGGCGCAACACCGGTGAGTCTATAGTGAGTCAGACTTGCGCAGCACCTACCGCACTCTTTCCTCCCCCACCCACCTTGTTCCGATTGTACGACAAAGTCAAGACGTGGGCGTGGGCACGGTAGATTAGAAAGCAGGACAGCCCGTCGACGCGTGCCACACACGAGCTGGTTCCCACGGCTCACATCAGGCTACTGTAAGGGTGGCTCAGGTCTCACATAGGTGACAGCGCCATAGAGGCCACATCAAGAAGGAGTCATTGGATAGGACTCTCAGTCCCCCAGCTGATCATCTGATGCATACACACAGTACTGACCACGCAGACCGAGTTTTTCATTCAGTTTTCCAACTGTGGCGTGCCTGGCGGTTGCTGCACCGAAATCTGCCCCAGAGTGAGTGAAGGAAGAGTGGGGTGGGTGAATGCCACGCAAACATCCCCCCACTATAAATTAGTTTCCGCTCAAGTAAACACTACATCCTCGAGAGAGTGATGATTCTCGTGGGTAAGAATAAACTGCGAGGTTTGGTTATGCAGCCCCACTTGATTGATACCGTATGGTTAGTATACTAAAACAGTATTAGTTGGCATACCTAACTTGTCCACTCGCTGGATTAGGAAGGGCGAGAGCGCGCAAGCAGAGCTCGAAGCCCGTGCAGGGAAGCGGGTGTAGGTGTGTACACACTCTCCCCGCGACAAAGCCACTCGCTGGATTAAGAGGACACGGGGTGCACAATCTCAACCGAAGGCCACGGAGGGAATCGCGTGGTAATTTGCGGTGCATGGCCACTGTAGTGGAGCCGACGGAGTTCCACACCGTCCGAACGATTTCATTAGCAAGTCTACTTGGCCGCTTGTTGGATTAAGATAATAAAGATGGCGCAGGCAGTGCTCGAAACACGCGCAGGAGAGCGCATGTGAACTGATAACTGAAGTAACCGAGGCTGGTGTATAAGCACACCTGCCCACGTGGCACAATCATTCACTGGATTAAAATTGTGGGGAAGATTTAAATACGTGATAGTTGTAGAGTCAGCATACTCGCATCTAATTCCATTTTTTATAAAGCTAACCATTTGGTATCACTCAGATGGGCTGTAGGACCAAACCTCGCCGAATAAACGTACTACTAGATGACAATCAAACTACCTGTCGACGACACCAAGATTTCTTGCCTTCTCTGGTGCAAATAATCAAGTGACTCATCACTGTACGCGAAGGATATAGGTAAAAGAAGGACCGAAAAGAACAATTAGGACTGAAAAACAATTTACTAAGAGGTTCTATCTCACGAGAGATGTTGGGGATTTATTCGTTAGTAATAACAGAGTTGCTGTGAAGAATAGAAAATGTTAATCAGGTTTTGGCCTAACGAACAACTGGCAGAGTAGGCCTGACGGCCGTTCATTGGTATTACAGCTACGATGGCCAGATAGTCACCCAAACCAGGCGACACAAACCAGACCTAGCCACGGACGTGGTCCCCCCCTCACGACACAACGATATAAATGTTCACACGTTGCTTAACTCTAGCAGTCTCTGGTGATTAACTCCAGATCGAGTTCAAAAGCTAAGGCCAATAAATCAACCGTCCCAATGATCGTGCCTTTGTCTTCTTTCACCCAAATTTGCCCGCAGATGACTTGATACCGCAACATGAAGCCAACTCAATGGAATATCCATCAATGGCAAATGTACAGTAGCGGAGGCTACCTATCGCTGACTTCAAGTCTTAATGGGAGTAGTTACTTTCCGGATCAGGTATCCACGCTCAGATATTCGCTCATCGGTTGAGGTTTCTGCGAAAGCGAATACACGAAACGGGCTGCTGCTGCCTCTGACGATCGGGTAGATTGCATATCGGAAGTGTTGGGTGAATAAACTTCTTGTTCCGACAGTCGAGTTTCCTTCTTCTTGTCTGCTTCCGGGAACTAGTCTTTCTCACTTACATCTCCACTGTGATCTGTGCTGTGAATATTTCGACAGAAGTCAAAGCGGTAACTCTCTGGGTGCGCTGTTTAGGCGAAGACCGGGGAGTAACATTTAGAGAGATTTAGTTAAATGGAATTGCCTCTCTGACTCCTTTTCTTACTCTCTTCTCAAGAAACTTACCGCTAGAATTTCGTCTCCAGGTGCAACGCCAGCGGCCGCAGCTGATGACTGGGGATTCACGTCGGAGATAAACAGACCCGCAGCATTGCCACCGATCAGTCTAATTCCAGTTCCAAGAAGAGGGTGTCTGGAAACGGTTACCACGCGGTCCTTGCCGTCTTCCACTGAACCAGTTGTCCCAACTGCTGCTGCTGATGTTCCTCCAGCCATCGAAACTGTGACCTCAGGGGTGCGGCCATGTGCCCCGAAAGGTCCTGCGGGAGCACCAGTGTCCACCTCATCAGCGAGTCGTGCAAACCTACCCGGCCGGCTTGTGAAGGGGCCAGTGGGGTTTGATCGGTCCCCCATCCACGGGGCGATTTTAGTCTGCCCGCCATGGCACTGGGTACAGTGGACCGCATCTGCAGCATGCAGTCTGGGGGATCGGGAAATGAGCCCCCTGTCCTCCGATCCTGAGTCCTCCAGACAGGGAGACATGGTGCAAATGTGCCCGGCAGACGGACGCTCCCTCAGTTGCCACATAGGAGTGGGGGTGTGCACTAGAGACAAAAGGAGACAGTTGGCCAGGATGGAACAGTGGAGTTGGGTAAGCTGTAGGACTGTTAGGACTCACCGCATTCGACTGACTGACGGCCTTGGGCGAGAAATGAGTGGCAGCAGCAAGTGTGGTGCTGGTGGTGACATACTGGTTGTGCACGTTCTCGTAAATTTTCATAGACCCTTGGTGACGACTCCGTGTTGTCCAACCTAGCCAGCGTCTCCTCCCCATCCTCGTGTTCCACACGCATTAGGGTCACGTCGGACTGTTCCCTCCTCAGAATGTAGGCTGCGTCAATGAGACTGAGGTGGGCTGCGTCAATTCCATTCAAATTGACAACGCGGTCTCCCACGCGAAGGCCTGAGCGCTCCGCCTTGCCACCAGGTGCGATTGAAGTGATAATCAACTGGCCTGAGAGTTCCACGCCCAGAGCTGTAATTTGGTAATGAGATGAACTGTTAAAAATCGGACTCTTTTTGCACTAATAGATGTGGTTTGCCAATAAAGGTAAAGAAGACTAGAATGATCAGCTGTGGTTTGGTTGCCAAATTTGGTCAGCTGTACTTTCACCGAAGGCACAGAAATGTAGTTAATTAAAACCAGATCAAATTGGCCAGTTAATATGATGCCCTTATTGTTGGGTGATGACCTCGTGCTCTTTCGGCTGTCATCTGATATCCCGAAATTTTCAGGAAGTGGCTCTCACGACCCACCCGGTCAGAAAGCGAATATTCACTTTTACCGTCAAGCCGGATCGGCGAGTGCCACCCCTATGTGACTATTCTTCCACGATAAATATATACATACAGTTGGTGGGCTGACTCATGAAATGTCAACCGAAATTCCTAAACGAGTTTCCATTTTAAAGAGATTAATTAAGTCGTACTTTAAAACTAGTCATCGTACAGAATAGTTCTATAATAATTCAATTACCGCAGGATGCCATGTTTCGAAAGTGCTTCTTTGCGGCCGCACGCAGAACCCTCATTACATAAAAAATAAGTAGCATGCATTTCCCTCGTTGATTTTCGATGCTCTTAAAAACTCAATTATATTTCATGTAAAACATGTATCAAAATATTAATTTTTTGCTAATTCGGTAGAAAATGACGTTTTTCTTTGAAATTATACTCAAAGAAAGGTCGTACTTTGGTTTTAAAAAGTTTATAACTGTGCAATTTGTAATACTGGGAAATAGCCGTTCATAAAACGTCATGTCTCTGCATTTACCATTGGAGCTTGTAAAGATTACAATGTGGCCCAGATCCACTGCTAAACTGTATGAACACCACATAGTCTCCTATTAATACCGTAGAGGAATGTGTGGTTTTCCATAAGCGGAAAATTCACAGCTTGTAGGTTGAGAACCCTGAATGCAAGTGTAACGGCAGTTCAGATTCAAAATTATTCGAGAAGTGGAAAAGATTTGAAAACCGAATTTTGGCTTTCCTTCGAGTATAAAATTAGAAGAAGACGTGAGTTGCTACCGAATGAGCAAAAGAAGGAATATTTTGATGCATGGTTTCCATGGAATATAATTGAACTTTTAAGGGCATCGAAAATCAACGAGAAAAATGCATGCTATTCAAGAAGGCATTTTTACAGAGTGTGGTTTTTGCATGCAGCCGGAAAGAAGTACTTTCAAAAGCCGGCATCCTGAGGTAACTGAATTATTATAGAACTGTTATGCCCGATGATTAGTTTTACAACACTACTTAAGTAATCTTTTCGAAACGAAAGCGCATTTCGGAATTTCGGTTGACATTTCATGAGTTAGCCCACCTACTGTATATATGTGAAAAGAAAAGGCGACCAAAGGAACCATTTTTATTGGCCTGAAGTTTCGAAAGCAAACAAGCTTCTATCATCGGCGGTGAGTTGCGTACGGCACGTCACAGTATTTAAGGGTTTTTCTTCGTACTGGCGTGTCACTGACTTCCAGCGCACTGCATCACGGGGTTGACGATTGTTGTCATGGTGACATCGGCTCCTCCCCATCCTTTGTCGGGTGCGGGGGGGCTGCGTCGGGATGATCGCGGCCATATATATGTAGAATAACATTACCGACAAAGACAGGGGAGACTGGAATGGTCATTTCTGGCTTATTAACTGTCATCAGCCAACCAAATTCAACCCCAGGGCTTTTCTGCCCCTGAGGCTCGCTCCTGCGATTTGTTATTCAGAAGTCCAGCACCCTAACCACTAAACCACAGGCTCGTTGTCCCCTCGACTTGCCAATAATACTAGGCTTTACAAATTGTCTCGCAGCCAAACTGTGCAATGGGCGCGTACGTACACCACAAGTGGATGGACTGAGCAGAATTACTTGTAGGCGCTTCAATCGACTACTCGGTAACCTTAAGCGAATAGCAGGCGGAAAATAGTATAACAAATGTCAACCGCTATAATGTGACGAGTTCACGCGATAATGAATCGTTAAGACCTTCACTTTGTCGATTAAAGGGATGATATTAATTTGCTCCCTTCCTGAAAATTAGGAGAAAATAGGCATCGACAGTAACCTTCACTGGCTCTCTTCTTAGCCAAATTCACTTTCAACAAATTGGCCCGTCTTTGTCGTTGTTCAGAGGTCTCAGAAGCAGCAATATCATCACCACTGCCACCGTTACAATAGAAGGAGCCGCAGGAATTGTGCATGCCTTCACACGGCAAGACAGGGAAAGAGGCATGCGTTCTGCGTGCAGCCCAAACATTTGGGTCATCGTCGTCATGAAAACCCGGCATGCTTGTGGTTCGACGAGGAGACAGAGACTTCAGGTGCGTCGGTGGATCTCGATATTCCCTGAATAGGGAAATATGGACAGGGATAATGCTACAAAACAGGTGAGAATGAGGTTACTGCGATATCTACATCGCTTCTAACATGAAACTCAATTTGCGGGGATGGCATCTGAGAGACTTTTAAACTGTCACAAAATTAATTGACAAACAGAAAATCTGGTCTCAAAGATGAATACATGATCGCTGAAACAATAGCTTCATTAGCCTGACGTTTCGGATCCTCAATCGAATTCATCCTCAGAGACAGAATCGGAGAAAGGGTAATGGATTGCCCACAAGTTGCAGTATTTATAGGCTGTAGTCGCTGGGCCGCTATATGCCTATCACAGTTGGCAGCTCCCGAGTGCATCATAGCCCGTCTGGCCAGGTGCTGAAGTATGTAGTTGCTATGCGCCCGAGTGCCGGTCAAGATAATGGGCTCCCACGCCCATCGCACGCAGTCTAGTTGCTGACTGCCGAATTTCGTCATCCGTGTGGAATCCTAGGCAGTTTGGCTCGTAGGTATTAACAACAGAAATGGATTTGAGTGAGAGTCCGAAACGTCAGGCTAATAAAGCTTTTTTTCCAGCGATCGTGTTCCCTTCGCGACTACTTCCTGGAACTCGCCTCTTACTTTCTATTGGAAAATCTGATCTTGATGATTCGTGACCCAATGGAAACCCGTCAAAAAGATCACGCTTGTCTTTGCAATACTTCCTTGTGTGGTTTTTAACGGCTGATCGTTCCTTGTCCACTGAATGAGCACTAATCTGAGATCTGTTCGCCCTCGAACAGATGAATTTGTCGAAATTCAATTTAAATCAGGAGAATCAGCAGTTAGTGCACCAATAGAAACGAAGAGACGAGTCCCGGGAAGAAGTCTTAAAGAAGGAGGCGCAATCGCTGTAGAAACTCAAAGGGGTAAGCCTCCATCCAAATGAGGTCATGGTACCTTTTGATGTTACATCACTTTTTACTTCTATTCCCCAGGACCTGGCGATCGAGACAAACGAGCGGCTTCTACAAAACAAGTACGAGTAAACGGAGAATCGTCTTGGAAACACCCAAGTCCTTCAGCTCCTTCAGCTCTGTCTCAGGACGTACTTCACGTTCGACAGGACAATCTACGAATAGGTGAAGGGCACACCAATGGGTTCGACGATTTCGGCCTTCATAGCCGAGGAGGTCCTGCAACGGTTAGAGTCGCTGGTCTTCCAACACCACAGACCGAAGTTCTGGGCCCGGTATGGGGCTGATACCTTCGTCGTCATCGAACGGAATCAGGTGCTGCCATTCGAAGAACATCTCAACGCCGTCTTCCCGGATATTCAATTTACGATGGGGGAGGAAGATAACAACCAGCTGTCCTTCCTGGGTGTCCTCGTATGCCGCAAAGATTGTGGTGGAGTAAAAACCAAAGTATTCAGGAAAGCGACAAATACGATGCAAGTACTGAACTTCAACAGCAACCGCCCAATCAGCCACAAACGCAGTTGTGTAAGGACGCTCTATCGGCGTGTCGAAACGCACTGCAATGAGCCGGAAGACAAGATTGCCGAACTACAATACCTCCAACGGGTCTCCAGAGCCAATGGCTACCCAAGCAAATTCGTCAACCTGTGCATACGCAAAAGGGACGAAAGGCCTAACCGCACGGACACCAAATCTTGGCGGGTGCTTCCGTATGTCTAAAACGTTTCGGAAGCCGTCGGCCGCCTTCTCGCACCCCTTGGGGTTGGAGTGGCACACAGACCGGAGGCAACCATCAGGCGTCTGATAATGAAATCGAAAGACCCGCTGCCACGGCAAGAAACTTCTGGAGTCGTTTGTCGGATCTGGTTCAGTTTCGGACAAAGCAACCACGTCGGAGAAACCAGAAGACAGCTCCGAACGAGAATGACAGAACACGCTGCAGCGGAGCGAAGAAATGACACCAGCTCTCAAGTTGCGGCTCATTCGACGAGATCTGGCCACACATTCATATTCGACGAGGCCGAAATTCTTGCTAGAGGTGACAACCGTGTGAGCCGGGAGCTACTTGAATCATGGTTTACTGGCGCGCAGTCCATTAACCAGTGCAATGAACTTCCCCTTCCATACTCGGTGTTGAGACTTCGCCTAGGCGGTGTAATTAGCCACGCCGGGAGCGCGCAGGTGAAGACTTGTGCCAACACCAGGGTCGGTGCGTCAGATGGTCGAGCAAGCATCACACTAATATCCAACGCAGATGATGAAATTGCAGCAATTAACGACGCGAATGTCGCCCATCAAACAGTCAGCACACCAAGTGAAACGATCCCTGATGAAGGGGGGAGCCGTGAATATTCATAAGTATGCGGTAGCATGGCGACTGCATCCTATAAATACTGCAGCCGCATGTGCATGAACCACCTGTATCTGCTTTTGTCTCTGATGATGGGTTCTAGCAGGAATCCGAAACGTCAAGCTGATAAAATTCTGTCTCACCGATCGCGTCTCCTTCTTCAAGAAGGGAAAGTTTACTGTGTACAGAACTGAATTTGTTCTATCAGGCGGCTGTGACCGCTGGTGAAGCCAGGGCTGGTATAGACTGCGTCCAGTCACGCCTAAGACTCCCTCGAACAGTGGTGGCAGCCGCTTTTGTGGGCTCGAGAGCCAAGCGCAATTGGCCTCCAATCGGTGTGTGTTGCATCTTCCGAGGGATGGTGTCCCAGTGGCTTAGGTTGTGGTTGCAGGGGGAGGTGTGTTCAAGTGGGCGCAGGTGTGTCCGAACTGAAGCCGGTCGCCTGGCTTAAGGTCAGCGCGTCTGGAACGGCTCACTGCAAAGGGGTGAATGACCCTGAGGCAGCGAGGCCTTGGACAGTGAGGCCAGACTGGCCATCGTGGCTACCCGCAGTAACTCTATCCCCACAATAGATCTGCACATTCTCACTAAAATAAGGCTGACGCACTTGCATCTACCACGACGCGCTAATAGTCATGACTTGGAAAGTTGCCAACTCGGCCCATCTCTGGAACTGAGAGTTAGGCTGTAATATCTCCTACCTAGTTTGGCCTTTATGACTTTATAATCTTTGTTCTGTCCGAATCGCTTTTACAGTGGCCTGCCAAATGAACAGTTGACCACCTCCGGACGCTTTAATGTTGTTCTGCCATCGGAGCCAGGTTGATGGGGGGAAGAGAGAGTGCGGTAGATGCTGTATAAGTACATCCTACAATAAACCACTTCACTCGTAAGTTGCCCGTGCTGCGCCCACTCCGCGGGGCAGGCAGTGGGCGTCGTGACATGAGACAATCGAGCTGCTCCCAGAAGGCAGTATTTAGAGTATAAAGAGTCAGTTTTCCTCCATTAGACTGACGTCAGAGCCACCAAACACTGTCTACCCGAGGCGCCTGTATGTGCGATAACCTAATACGGATTTTAATAGTATGGTGGTGAAAGATGCAGGAGTGAACCAAGTCAAAAAGCTTTGTAATCTTTGATTCATATTGACCAAACTGGGAAGAACTCGGCGCCTCGGTGGGATTTTAACCAACGACAGCAAGGGGAAGGCTTTAGTACAGCCAACGCCTCATCCATTTGAGCTACGAGGTCCTACCAGGAGATGTGAGTTAAATCACATTTGGGTCAAATTACCCGCCCAACCTAATGCTATGTCCGGAATCTACCAAATATGATACAGTAAGCTGACTGCCCGAGCGCGATTACCTAAGTAATCCACCTAGAATCCACCAGATGACTACCAAACTCACGTAATTCATAGATGTTTTGGCATATTTTGCATAATTCATATTGACCCAACTGTGAAAAACTCCCACCGAGGCGCTGAGTTTTTCACAATTGGGTTAATATGAAGTATTCAAAGTCTGCCAAAGAATCTCTGAATATTTTGTTCATCAGTTGACGGTATTTGCATACGTATACAACCTGTGGTGTGTTGCGTGAAAACAGAGTACAACAGGTGAAGTCAACTACGTGAAAACCAAAAACAAGATGCTAATAGGCATGTGGGAGGGCCTGACGAGAGGGGGGTAGACTGAGTTTAGCATGAGAACAAAACTACGGTCCCTTTTAATTAAAGGGCTTGGAATAGACACTGTTTCCCATAAATAAACATATGAAGCGTTATTTTGTACTTTTCTACGACATTTGATCGAGTTCCCACGTATCAAAAATTGGTAGAGAATCGCATATTAGAAATCTGAAACATTTTTTCCTGGGTACGAATTGAAAATAGGCATGTACAGCAGAATTTATTGAGGCCAATAAATTTCGTGACGGCTTATCAACTGCAGCCCGTCTCTGCATAACATAGGTAATGAATGGAAACGCGCAGCAGTATGAATTTTTACAGAATGTCAGGGCATAAGAGCAAGGTCAAGGTTCAAGGCAGTGAATACTCAGATGAAAGACGTTCCCATCAGCATTATATAGGAAAGAGGGAGACGGAATGTTAACAACAAATCACAGTCACGAGTAAGTTGAGGCGTGAAAGTTACCAGGACAATTGCAGATCGATCACATGGTCTAACTGCATGCACAGGTCTGGTTTCTCCCTCAGTATGTAAGCCACTTCCAAGTAACGCAAGGTTCGAGTTGTATGCGCTCGGACAAGTACTCGAAAAGTTGTTTCAGGGTCAAAAAGGTGACCGCTATCTAACAGGTGTTTCACTATAGACGAACGGGGATTTTGTTTTCCTGTTTGAAAGAAACAGAAACTGCCCGTATCAAAGAAGCCTAACTTAATCGTGGTTAACCTGCACGCTTCATTCAGACGTACAGCAACCATTTACGGCCAAAGTTGACGGAACAATCCATTCCGAAGAAGCCCATTATAATATGTTTACCTGTTGAGGGTGACAACGTCTCAAACATAATTAAGCGACGCTTGAGTTGCACAATAGAAAGAACGTGCAACGCAACAGAACTTATCCTCATCAGTTCCACTAAAATCCTTCCAATTAACCGGGCAGAGGATGCCATGCCAATGCACGCCACTCCAAAGTGCGTGTACGAATTCACATGCACTTGCGGATGCAAGTACATTGGGCGAAAGCAAAGGCATTTGGCAACCAGGGCCGCTGAGCATTTGCCTAATTGCCTCTGTCAAAGAGGAAAACAAAACCCCCGTTCGTCTATAACGAAACACCTGTTTGATAGCGGTCACCTTTTTGACCCTGAAACAACTTTTCGAGTACTTGTCCGAGCGCATACAACTCGAACCTTGCGTTACTTGGAAGTGGCTTACATACTAAGGGAGAAACCAGACCTGTGCAAACAGTTAGACCACGTGATCAATCTGCAATTGCCCTGGTAACCTTCACGCCTCAACTTACTCGTGACTGTGATTTGTTGTTAACATTCCGTCTCCCTCTTTCCTATATAATGCTGATGGGAACGTCTTTCATCTGAGTATTCACTGCCTTGAACCTTGACCTTGCTCTTATGCCCTGACATTCTGTAAAAATTCATACTGCTGCGCGTTTCCATTCGTTACCTATGTTATGCAGAGACGGGCTGCAGTTGATAAGCCGTCACGAAATTTATTGGCCCCAATAAATTCTGCTGTGCATGCCTGTTTTCATTGGCATATTACTTTAATCTTGATGTCCCGTAAGCATGACTCACACGGCACTGTTGCCTTATCGGTGAATGCTAAAGACTTATGGCAGACGATATGATGCGTGTGTTCATAACTTATAAAGACTTGCTCGGGCTTAGTTGGAAAATATTTTTCTGAGATATAGGAAGATCACGGTGAGCAACCTGGTAGTTGCTTGGTCGCCTAACCTGTAACTATTGTACTTCATGCTAGACAAGCGTATTTTTTAGGGATCTCAGTCAATCCTGCAGGATTAGTGGGAGGTATTTTAGTTAGTCCTGTCTGCTAAACAGTTTTACTGAAAGAGCTGCTCTGTAGTCTTATGTAAAACGTAGTTTTTCAAAAAAAACCAACCTTTTCATGTCTGCCGGCGTTTCTGGCAGGAAAAGCGACTGACACGAGGTACCCACCTCTGGTTCTTCGTCCCGCCGATAAACCAGGAGTGTCGCAAAGTTGTCCACATCCCTTAAGGTTGCTAGTATTTCCGAGTACGTCTTCTGTTCTAAGGAGATACCGTTTATTGCTAGGACGATGTCCCCTGGTCTAGTCAATTGAAATATAAAAGGTCCAATATTTATTCCTAGGGAATTCACGTCAATAAATTCGAGAAAAAGGTGACTGTTTATGGAACATGGCAGAAGAATCAAAAGTCAGGTGATACACACTGCCTCAAAAATTCAGTTACGGTGGGGACATGAGACCTGGAGATGCACCTGATATTCATGCAAAAGATAGGTTGCAGCTTCATTCATGAGTATTTTGCGGGGTGACTGTAAATGTTACCTCTGTCTTGTGCGTAACACAGGAGTCGAAACAACAAAACGTTAAACTTTCATTTACTCAATTATTAATCACCCATTATTATCCACGGCGCCCGCCATACGACCAAAAAGATTATATAAATTTGATTAGGTCCTAGTCGTTTAAGGTACCAGACATTTTGATGAGTGTTCGGCTGTCTTTATAGAAAACAATTTAGCTGGGCGTCAGTTTTGTGAACAGGCGGATGAAGATCGATACTTTCTTCTTCCGCAAGTATATAACACATGTGTATCCGAGCAAAAAACTAGGATAATTGTGGAGCACTTTTAGGAATCACCACGCACATCAGAGACACGCTTTTTGAGAAGCAGACAAACGAGGGAGTAATTTACAAAATGACTTTCAGATTGCGATCGAAGACTGAGTGCAGAATCTAGCTCTCGT
>CACRXP010000917.1:72580-100089 GCA_902702965.1 Spirometra erinaceieuropaei | reverse complement strand
TTCTTCAATCTCTTTTGCTGTCTGGCGGAACAGTGTTTCCAGACTGGCTTGTAAAACACCAGTACTAATTACCAGAAGTCTTCCCAAGGTGATTTATTCCCAGGGGCAAGGCCACCTCCGCAAAATTTCTGAATTTGCGGCGACTGGTCCTTCTATCCAGCACTTTTTACCTCGCCTCTTTTTACTACTTGCGTAGACGTAATTATGAGTAAAAGGATGCACTAAAAATGGAATTTTTCCCCCCTGTAAAACTGTCCGTAAAGATATATTTTGAGGTTCTGCAGCGGAAAATCACGTCAGCTGCTTGCTGCTGCATGGGCTTAGTGTAAAACCCCTTCAAAATTCCGCCTGACTTTACATAGCCTGTCTGGAATTATTTGAAACGCGTGGGTTGATAACAAGTTGCAAGTTTCTGGACTACTAGCTACCCTATAAATTTTAAGACAACTTTCGGCGAGGTTTGGTCCTACAGCCCCATCTGAGTGATATCACCTGGTTAGCTTTATAAAAAGTTTATTAGATGCTAGTACGCTGAATCCACAAATATCACGTATTTGAATCTTCCCACAATTTTAGTCCAGCGAATGACCGTGTCACGGGGAAGGAGTGCTTATACACCAGCCTCGGTTACCTCAGGTATTAGCTCACACGCGCTTCCCTGCGCGTGCTTCGAGGCCTGCTTGCGCCCTCTTTAATATCTTAATCCAGTGAGTGGCTAATTGGACGGTGTGTAACTCCGTTTGCTCCACTACGGAGCCCATGCACTGCGAATTACCACGCGCTTCCCTCTGTGGACTTCCAGTTGTGAATGCGCCCTCCTTATCCTCTCAGTCCAGAGAGGGGCTGTGTCGGGGGGAGAGTGTGTAAACGTCACCTTCACCCGCTTCCCTGAGCATGCTTTGAGTTCTGCTTGCGCTATCTTTTCCTCCTTAATCCAGCGAGTGTTTAAGTTATGCTTGTTAAGTAATATTGTTTTAGTAAGCTACTCATATGGCATCAATCAAGTGGGGCTGCAGAACCAATCCTCACCCAACTTTCTTTATTGCGTGTCAGTGTTTTAGGCAAGGAATTAAATAGATAGCTTTCTGTATTTGCTCCAATCAGCTGACGTGAATGCATTTTTGGGAGACTTGCCGTAACTTTCCAAACGCCGGTCCTCCTGGAAGGATGTCCACGATATGAGCTCCACGGCCTTCCCATTCGCCTGGATTGCCACCTTTTACGGCCAGTCCAAGACCAACCTGGGGATGCCTCTCCAGTACAACGTTGAAGAGCATTGTTCAACCACTTGTTCCACGGAGACGGCCCTAATTAGGGGTCACAGGTCCTTAGCAGTCTGAATACATTTAAAAAGGACAATGAATAATGATTCCTCAATACACAACATATCGCTAAGAGTAAAAGGGCATAATTCAATCGTAGGTGGACTGATCAGATAAACTTGGCTTATTTGAGAAGCATGACATATTCAAACGATGCCTTCCATCTGGGGGAAGGTTTTTTTGCGAGCCCTGCTGAACGAAAGCGGTCCTTTCGGGGCAGTTAAAACCACCGTTAATATTCCCATATTCCACGTGCATCGACCATGGTCGAGCCCAGATGAAGACCGAAAAGTAGCGTCATTATGGAAATTAAGTGATAAATGACTTTTTTTCCGGTTAACCGGCAGTTTATGCAATTGTCATCTCACTTCACCATCTGCAGATCCATACTTTTGCTCCTGTAAAGAACAGTGTCTGTGTTTGTCTTTCTGAAAATAAATGAAGAACTGGAGGTCGTCAAAAATGCCGCTGTTGCTGATAGTCAACAAAATACAGAGCATTCGGGCCAAACTACCTTCTTTGACCTAGAAAACTGCAGGAACTTTGAGCCTTTCTGATTTCTGCTGACTCCTATGTCCGCTTACACCGACTCCTTCTAGCCTTAGAGAAGCGTTGCGAAGTGTTTCAAATTCTCGGGCGGGTGTGGTTGATAGTATTCGTTGTAGTATGTTATTACCGACAGAGACAAGGAAAACTGGTAGTGGCCATTTCTGGCTTATTAGCCGTCGTCAGTCAGTCATACCCTACCCTGAAGTGTAGAACACCCGAGGCTCCAACACGCGACCTGTTAGTAAGAAGTCCACGCCTCTAACTACTGGGTCACGAACCCGTTGCCCTGTCGGTTTTCGATCGGGAATATACAATGGTAGGGGGCGCTCTCCGATCATTCTTACGGAGCTCACTCGTTCCGTTGTGCCTTACTGTCTATATCATGCGCCGCTGTGCGGCTGCTGGTTGGGCTCGAAAGAGAGCCCATAAGGCACAACGTAACGAGTGAGTTCCGTAAGAACGATCGGTAGACGCCCCCTACCATAGTATTCGTTGTCTTATAGTTCGCAAAACATAAACAACAAACTGGAAGTGAAAAGGAAATGCTGCAAAAACGTGAGTGGCTTGAAGGTCAATAATGGAATGTCAGCTTCTTGGACATTTGTAAAATGCGTTGGAAATGCGTTCACCAATCAAATTAGGGGACATATTCCTCCCATTATGCATTGGGGCTCGATCCAATGGGCCGCAACCGACGGGTCAACCAGCCCGTTGCTCCATTGGTAGAGCGTTGAACTTACCGACACTGAAGGACCGCAAAGCGCGGTGTCAAGACTCAGGCACTGCAAACCTGCGTTTGGGGGTGGGGGGGCTGGCAGACAAGGGCCAATAAGCCAGAAATGGGCATCCCAGTCTCCCCTGTTTTATCGGTAATTTATCTCTGCATTTTCATATGTGCATTCCTGCTGAATATTGTGACAGTAAAGAAAGATGCTCAGTCGGAAATCTTATATTTTATGGGGAGTTGCCTCAACCTTATTCATTTACGATGTTCCTTTAATCGACACTTTCAGTTTTCATCACATTAGAATGAGATACTCTCTCTTATAAGCATGCAGTACGAGCCCCCTGGTTATCATGTCTTTGAATGCCTGGATTATCTAGGTAGCTAGACAACTCCTGTTGGTCGTTATACTATTAATACAGATGCAGCCTTTTGACATGTCGATCATCAAGGGCATGTGTAAAGGATTGTGAGAATTCGGGTTATGGCAGGAAAAAGTAGGAGTTTAAGTGCAAAACATACGGCGTTCAGATAACTTTCCTGTAATCGTCCTCAAGTTTCCTCACTGCCTACCTGACTGCGCGCCATATTAGCTAACAGGATGATCTTTGAAGTCGTAACTCACCTATGATTCGTGATTGCAGTGAGTTGTTGGCTGTCGAATGTGCATTCTCATCGACGTCACTGTCCAGGTGACTTGCGTAACATAATATTAGACGTAGACACATGTTTGGGTCTGACTTTGCATACATAATCAGGTTACCTAGCAAGATGGTCGAATCACCTTTGGTCCTTATACACCTCTAACCAGACACACACGCACGTACGCACACACACACGACTGGCCGGACAAAGCATTTAATTCAGAAACACAGTATTTTCCAGAGACATTACGTAATAGGATTTTAATTGGGAATTTTTCGGAGCGGTGGAATTCGAGCAGGAATGGAAACCAGGTAGACCCTGACAAGCGGGTAAACGCGACTGCCGATTGATTGTATGCGCGCTTGAAAGACTGGTTGATCGCCCCCAGTCAGATTTGGTCGAATCTTTGAGAAAAGGGAAGTGGACGACAGCAGGATAAATTGCAGTTATACGTTGACACAACCAATCAGCGGTCGGTATTGTGAACTTGCAAATGAGCTCACGGGGAATCAAGGCTCTTGTTAACGGGATACTGGTCAGATTCCTAGGCTACAGTTAGCTGGCCGTGTGCCTTGATTTGACCATCATTAACTATTTCCGTGCCGTCAACCGGCTATATGGGGGTCAGTTGGATCCTTCAAATTGTGGCCAATCAGTGGCTGGTCAAACATCCCAGGCTTTTCTGCGGGAGAATCTCGCGCACGCAGTGGCCAACTCGCGACCAGCACACCCTGGGCAGGAGCGCCCTAGAACGCCCTCAACGGCTGCCACGCCATTGGGCAGAATGGTTCAGGATGCACAGGGGCCAATATTAACAGGGCGTCTCGCAGACAAGTCACTGTCCATAAAGTGTTTGTTCTCCGGACCGGATCTCTTTCTGTTCAACCTTCCTTCGGATCATAACACTTGTGCGTATCAGACCCACCCTGCGTTCAGTTTTGTCCGTGAGCTTACAAAAATTGATGACAAATGACAAAAACATTAACTTAAACGTTAGGGTCTGCTGTGGAAACTGTTAAAACTAGTCCTGTAGCAGTAGCCGAAGACTCCAGACGCACGTATTTGCCCATTTATTATCAGCCCTGTGCAATGATATGCGTGATGATGCGGCAGCAAAGTGCGAGAAACAACCAATGACAATACTGAAGAGAGAGGGAGAGTAAGGGAGAGAGGGCTGAGAATTGTCCGAGCATGGCGAAACGGTGCAAGAATTATGATCCATCTTCAAGATAAGCGGCCAGGGAAAGGATATCAGTGAATTGTTTTTAAGTCTCGATGCTGTAGCATTACGCGGCAAGATGTAGATAGAAATCTGTGACGTTAATGGGACAGCGTGTGGGGAGCAGTCTCGACCAGGGCGATTGAAGGGTCTGAATAAAGTCGTTCCGTAAGCATGTGATTGGGTTGCCTGGCTGTTGTAAGCATCCACCATCGTAGGAATTTGAAGTGCTTCGTTGGCGTCTTGCAAACGACTCAAAATGTTTAAAAGACGTCTGCTCTCTTGACACTGTCGACCAAGTGAGTCATGAGTGAGATAGTAACGGACTTTACCGTGCCTTTATTGAACCAGGGAGGATGGCGCACTCACATTAAAGTGGGCAGGAACCTTGTTAGACAGATTTAACCCTATGCACAGTGACAATGGAAGTTGTAAACGTACACGAAGAAGGTCTTAACAGTTGCCTATCATCTGAGACGAAGAAGGATGAAGCCTGGGGTAGTTAACTTGTTCTATATTTAGCATATCTCAGACGACATTTTAGGAGTTCGTTGGCTGGGTTGTCTAGAAATAGTAGTTTAGGGGCCGAGGATTGGATATGCAAACCCAATGAGAAAAAGGAGTCCAGGGACTCCTGTAATATTAATTTTATCAGTCGTGAATTTGGGGGCGGCAATTAAAGGGATTGGCGGAAAGCATTACGAAAACTCGCTTTTTTGCTATATGTCCGTTGTGCTACTCCAGTGAGGTGCTGAAACAGACCGCGCAACTTGAAGGATGCGAATTGAGGCGTATAAACGGCCAGAAGGCAGATAATCCAAGGTTCGTGGTGAATGAAGACAGGGTCGGGCAGTATTTTTATGCACTAGGCATGCTCAACTCTGCCCCATAACTTCAGCCCCAAACCTAGCCTTTTTCTCAGTCCTATTAGTTAACCCCACCTAACCTTAAACTGAACCCTAACCCGGTAGTTAATAGCTTTCTCAAGCCTAACCACAAACGTTGCACCTATATAACGCGCCCACCAAACTGAACTAAGTAGGCTTGTTTTAGTTATAAAAATATGGGCTTACATATCCTATCATTGCCGCTTGGAAGGTAGTACCTTTTTTGTTGTGAGGCTGTTCACTAAGCTAAGGTTTTTTTATACGTCACCAAAGCAATTCTTACGCAGAACGCCCCTTACGAAAGCGAGGTCATCCTCTGAAGCTTTTACAGAGCAATGCGCCCCCCAACGGGCCACGTGGTAGATGCGCTGGAACAACACAGGGGCCATATCGGATTCTGGCAGGCGTTATCGGATTGCGTACCATAGCAAATGTCAACATTTCGGGGTGCGGTGACAGACCCGGTCGCCGGCAGACGTCGCGCACACTAGGACCTCTGCCTCCCTCCCCATTGTTGGTGTTGTTGGTCAAAGACCTGATCATTTGCTGTGTGGACCGGGGGATGTGAAGTGCAGAGCCAAGGTGCGGGCACGATCGTGCCATCCATCTGCGCCCTCTCCCGCCTCCGATATTCTTGACTCTGTCTTGACACTGGGTGCAGGTGGGGAGGAGGAGAGGGTGCGGTAGCTGCTGTGCAAGTCTACTATTACTATCAACTAATTCACTCAGAGGCTACTGCCCTTGCTCCATCTTGTTATGTAGCACACGGTGGAAATAGTCGGGATCGACGGTCGATCTGTCGTGTGCAGAGCACTGGACCGTTCTTCGCCCCTGTCTTAGATGAAGAAACTGCGGAATTTTGTCCATTGTCCGGAGCATAACTTGAGTTGCGCCGGCAAAATTCCAATTTGGTGGGATGCCCAGGAACGCAAGACACACTCGCGTCTCTTTTCCAGAGCAAAATCTAAAGCTGGGTGACTTAGATTTACTTTCTTCGGGTAGCCATGCAAGTTGTTCTTCTCGCAAAATATTACGAAAATATCGTCAACATGCCAGGCATTAGTATAAGATTGCCCTAAGATAGAATTAATTCATTTCTTATCGAGTCTTCCACAAATACGCACATTAATATTGATCCGAGGGACAAATCGATAGCTATAGCGTCGATCGGGTGGTAAATATGACCACCAAACCCGAATTATGTATCCATTGTGCAAAGAAGGGTCCTAGAATTCTGTTTAAAATTACGTCATTGTCTTTATTAGGGGAATACTGGTGACAAAAGGGCAAACATCGATGGATAACATTGTTTTCCCTTGAGACTTGCATTTCTCACATAATATCCAAACTTAAGTGTCTCATAAATCGCGGAACGTTACTTTACGGTATACTAGCTGAAGTGTTTCTACGACCCGGTTTGCAGTCGTGTGATGTCTGATACTGGCCACTGCAACAGGTTTGTGAGTCGCGCTCATCAGTAGGAAGTTTAAAACTAGAGTTGAAGGCGCTATGCAATTTTACTGTCGCCATGGTCCACAATGTCCCATTATAAATTCTATCAAATACGTAAATAATCTGAGTTTCAATCAGGAATGGGCGCACACCTATCTATTGGCTTCACGAAGAAAACAAGCTCCGTATGGGTGGCAAAGGTCTAGAACAGGTAACCAATTGCCAGGCCGAAGTCGGCCAAGTCAGAAAAGCAGCGAGGAGGGACGACAGAGAATGCGGGTAGATTGATACAGTACTGTTACGGGTTTTTTTTGCCTTCATTCAGCCAATCATAACCCTGACCAGCAGCTGCGACCAGAAACACAAACATGCGCATAGACGCACCGGGCGCAGTTGGTCCACCACTGAGGCTTACCACATGAGTCATAAGCACTTCATCGAACCGAAGTTCATCAGTGCCTCACCACCTGTCATTCTCTGTCGCTGCAGATCGGATATTCATTCAATCAGGAATGAGCGCACACCGATCTATTGGCTTCACGAAGCAAACAAGCTCCGTATGGGTGGGAAAGGTCGCGAACAGGCAACCCAGTGCACCCATTCCTGATTGAATAAATATCCTATCTGCAGCGACAGTAAATGACAGGTGGCGAGGCACTGATGAACTTCGGTTCGATGAAGTGCTTATGACCCATGTGGTAAGCCTCAGTGGTGGACCAACCGCGCCAGCTGCGTCTGTGCGCATGCTTGTGTTTCCGGTCGCAGCTGCTGGTGGTCAGGGTTATGATTGGCTGAATGAAGGCACAATAAGCCCTTAACAGTACTTTATCAATTTACCCGCATTCTCTGTCGTCCCTCCTTGCCAATCCGCGTTTAACTTAATGAGCCACGGCCGTGACAAGTTAAGTTTATTTGTTGTCCAACACCAAAAGCAAATACCGATAAATATAGTCTACTTATGTTTATTCAGTAACAATAATGTAGGCAAGTGATAGAACTCTTGTAATGCGTTGTCATAATGCGTTAGTCGGGAGTTCAAACCATATCCCTCACAGGAGCTCGGATGCAGTTTAACCGACTTTCACAGTGACCTAGCTCACCATGCTGATCTCCAATGAGTGGGACTAGATCCTTATTCATTCATTCCTTTTGGTATCGCATGGGGTGGTGTTTGGTGGGCCAGCAGGGAATCGGGGGCGGTCAGCCGAAGTTCATTTGGGAGGGAGGAGGGGTTTCCGGGACCAAATGTATCATACCTGAAATTCCACATCTTTATTCCATAATCATCTGTTTTATTGGTAGCCTGAGCATGGTGTCCCGGGTTTGATCCCTACACTGTCGATCATGAAAGTGCTCTTAACATCTGTGTGCAGGTCCTTGTGCGGCTGGTGGTGGTGGCGATTACGACAGGGGATAGAAAACTAGGGAGATGTGTTATTATGATTGTTTTTATCTTCTTCAATTGCCTGTTGTTAATAGTCCATTGTTTCTCAGAAAATTTTATTCCCGGCTTCGTTAATAACCTCACTTAATTAACAACACGTCACCAGACCGTTCAGATAAATTAGACGCTATATCAGTTCACATGTTGTGTCAACTAGTCAAAAGACTAACTCTCTCTTATCTTTACGGATGTTTATACATGGCTGCCAAAAAGTAGACACCCCCCCCCCCCTAAGTGCTCATCTGGATACGCAGGTGTACTTTAAAAGTGCATCTGTGCGCCACATTTGGGGGATGACTGGATGAACCGCCTGTGCGCAGACTAATTAGGTCTACCGTGTGGTCTGTATAAGTTAAAAAATCGATCATTTGTAAAACCGTGACAAGTATTTCTTCGAAGTCACCATGCTGACCGCAAAATAAAGCATATGTGGTAGTAGATTAAGATTTGCGGGGTAAGGGAATAAAGCACTGGACAGCCAAATGTTTGAATTAACCAATATTTTACAATGGCTTGCCTGCCTGATGATAACAGTTGGGTTAGTTTTTCCTCCTGGCTTTAATTAAATTTACTCTGAAGTGGAATGATAGAAAGAAGGACGATTTTGCAAAATAAAGGTGCTCGTTTGATCTTTACCTACAAACACGGCCCACTGATGGATGCATTTTTGCCCAGCAGTTCTCTAACAAATAAGCTTGCTTTTAAAACTCCCGGATGGATCGAGTACGCTGTCCTGCTCCCAAGTGCAAGCGCAACATGAGTACGGAGATTAAAGTAAGTCTTAGGAGGATGCTGAAATCGTTAGTGGGGAAAGTAGCCGAGGCTGAAACAGAAGGGTCAACGTGATGTATGACGAATCTGTCGCGAGATTGAAGGGGACCGAGAATCCCTTCAGAAGACATGGCTGACAGGGGGCGTGGGGCAGCAATACCCCAAACCTAACGGTAAACCTAACTGTAACCTCAGAAGTAAACCTAACCCTTCACGTAATTATAAACATAACGCTAACCCTAAACTTGACAACAAACCTAACCTAAAACCTACCACAGACCCTAGTCCTAACCCCAAGCCTAACCTTAACCCTAACCCTAACCTTAGCTATGACTCTATCACTAACCCTAACCCCAAGCTTAACACTAGACCTAAACCTAAACCGCAATCCAAACCCTAACTCTAACTGAAACCCTTAAGCTTAACACAAACCCTAGCCTCAAACTCAATTATCCACCTGAAAATAACCTAAACTCTACCTCTAAACTGAGACATCGGGTTGTCCTTTTCCGTTTTAGCTTTGGCTACTTTCTCACTAACGATTTCAGCATCCTCCTTCGACTTGTTTTACTTGAAATGCCCACAGCTTAGCCGAACCCTACCAAAGGGGATTGTCTGACATATGAACCAATCCTGTACAAGGGTGTAAGCATACCGCGAAAACCAGATCTTTTTTCCATAATTTTTGCAGCCCCAAATCGTCCTTGTCTTTGGATGCCCAAGTTTGCTAACAAAGCCCTCTAAAGTTAGGCGTTTGTTTGTGTCATTGGACTTAGACATGAGATAATTTTAAGTTCCCTCCAGTTATCACGCTAAATGCTTCATATTACTTCTCTCTGTCCTTCCGAATTTCGGAAAGTGCGACTCAATAGAAAGCAAAGAACATGCCTGAATCGTTGCCCACCTAAAAAGTTACAAAATCTACGAATGCGTTGCGGGTAAAAGGGCACTTGGATAAAAACACTTGAGCAGTATTCAACAAAACCTAAGCACTGCTCACGCAACAATAGAGGTAGAAACGTAAGTTTGAGAAAGGTAGCATTAAGTATCCAGACATTTTTGCCCTCAGACATTTACGATGGTCTGCAAAAGAGGGCCTCCTAGGGTAAGATGATAAGGATTAACAAAACTTCAAATTCTAACTGAAACAGTGAATGCCGTTGTCAACCAGCGTATCACATTATTCAGCACCATTTTATAGCCGTACTATTGTCGCTCTTGCCTCTATGTTATTTTTTGCATACCAGAAGCGTTAACTGCTCCAGCTGAAGATGCCTTTAATGGTAATGAATGGTCAGAAAATGAGAGCGGGCTTCCAAATTTGAAGCATTTTTGAAGCGGCATTTTAATGAACTTACTTTCTCCAATCACCTTCTTTAGTTACTCCTTGAAGACCCTTTAAACCAAGTTTTGATACGCAGCTCAGCTCCATTTACTGTATTGATTCCTTTCCTTCTGTCAGAAACAATGTTTCTTCTCAGCCCGAAATCGTTGCTTTATTTCTGTACGCTTATTGATCTAGCGGGAATAGAACAAACCACCTCAATGTCTTATCACCATATAATTCTTATGAGCTTCCATATCAGCAAACTGGCTTACGTCCTGCTCTCTGTACATACCTCAGCAAAGCCGACTATCGCTTACACAGTTTCTGACTTATATCATGAACTGAAACTCCTAGAAAAGGTATTTTACGGCACTGTCGTCCAGTTTTAAAAATGTCGCTTTACCGCGAACTTAGATTGATTAGGCTGCTCGTGTTGCCAAACGTTTCTCAATGTTACACATTATTTATTATTATTATCCTACCGTTATCGCAGATGTAGTCACATTGATTCTTTCTTCACACACTTTCTACTCGGCTTTGCACTCCGAAAAATGGATTTGTGCGTGTTAGGATGTGTCCTTTTCCTGCTTCGCGCAGTCCCAAGTGGAAGGCATATTTTTTGAATTGCTGTTAACACTGATGCGAATATCTAAAATTTGTGTGCATGGAAATCGAGCAAACTAACGCACTCTCGTCTCTTCCAGGGTATTCGGTAAAGGAATTTTACTGTGCAACAGAATGAAAGGTTGCTCTGGATAATCCGAAGGTGTAGCAAGGAACCATGAGAGAGGTATATAAAAATTATTTCCGCCTGCTCCTATTAACCGCCGATTTCTAATTCGTCGGTTCCATGCAGGGAGATGTTTTGATTTTTCTAGACTGCCGACATGTTTGTTATCAAGCAAAGGTTCTTCTAAGGATTAAAATAACTGGTGTGTTTGCTTCTGGTAAAATTAGATTTCTGTTCTACAGTTTCCTATTTATGTTTTTCACACGTTTAAGGAATCCTACAGCCTAAACGTGCGGATTTTGGTCAACTTTTTATCCGGCCGGTTTGCATTCGATAATCTTAATTAATTGTGGTTTTTGTGAGTTCATCTAGAGATGTAAGGGGAACAGAGAACTTGCTATTCTGAAACCGCATTCTGGACTGACGGAGGAGTGTCCGAATAGTTTCGAGTACAGTTAATAGCAGGTTCCAACTCCGAAGTTCCACTCTATGCAAGACTGGCGCAATAAAACTTCCCAGTGATCTAATGACTGGATGCAAAAAAATTTCTCTTTTAGAGTTTCGAAAATTCCCATAGCAGTAATCAGAAGACGAGGTGACGAGCATACGTAGCTTTCGATAAATTCTCATCGGGAAAGTACAGTTATCTAGGAACGGGGTAGAAGTAAAACATGTAAGCGATAAGAGAAATCGATAAAAGATCCCCCTAAACACAGGCGGTGAGTGGGCCTGCGGGGGAGGGGGTGGGGGGTAATAGTAGTCATTGTCAGGGGCGGGGTGAGAGCGGAAGTGCGCGGGGGAAGTTGAACCGTTAGTCAACCTTCGACCAGTGTAGGCGCGGAGCCTGAACGTGGTTCTTCTGTGTGCATGAGGTTGGCTTTCGTAACCTAATGGCGGCCGCTTCCGCTGTCGCTAACAGGCGCTGGCCTAGTAGCTTGGGGTAGCTCGATAGGACCTTTTATAAATTTCTCTTATCGCTGACATGTTTTACTTCTACGCCGTTCCTATATAACTGTACTGGCCCGACGAGAATTTACCGAACATTTCTCTTATTAACAGGGCCAGCAGCACTTCAAAAAACCAACGTTCCCCCTTTCAGGCATAATCTGTTCTAAGTAATGTGCATTATTTTTATCAGTTTTGCGTGATATCCCGCTGTCACTTCATGCAAAAAGTTTAAAACTCAGTAAAATGTGCATGTACATGTCGCAAATGACGAAAGGATACGCAAGGACACTAGGCAAACGAGCAGTCTTAGGCCGCGAAACAAGTCCATGTGGAGAACACGCATGCCCATTTTAGCGCGTAATTTGGGCACGCTGAAGAACTTACGTCGTCTCGCCTCCTCCCCTACCCCCAAATGGCCTCAACTCACGAATGAAAAGTTATTACCGGGTCGGAGTGGGACCGGAGCGTTTTTAAGAGTCTGTTCATCGTATTCGACATACATTTTCCTAGTCCTCACCCCATTCTTCATTGGGAGACTTTCTATACTTGGATACAGCCTTTTCTCTCTCACACTCCCCCCCCCCCCCATTACTCTCCTATGCCTTTTATCTTTATGATAAAAGGATAGCCATTTTGCCTTGTTTAATTGCCAAAGAAATTAATGCGTGAACTTGGGGTAAATTTTTTGGAACAGACCTTTTCAGGCACTGTCCGAACTTTGATATGAATACTGGAGTTGAAATCCATCAGCTACTGCGGAATAACCGCTTACTATTCACAAACCGCCAACAGGCAGCCAGTAGTATAGAATTGTGTAATTATTTGCCGTACTAACAGCACAGGTATTAGCTAATACCTGTCAAAATCTACAGGATTCACTTCGAGCCAAATGGGTAACGTACCGCAGCCTGGAGGGATTCCAGACCCCATCAGATAGGTGAGAGGACATGTGCAGTTTGCCGTTTAACCAGGCGTAAAATCTCTTCACCAGTATTTTCATCGTCCAGTTGGGCAATAAAAACGAATAGAAAGCTACCTTCGCCTCAATCATGCGGCAGTCTTACGACCTCAAGGTCGTGTGTTTACTCCAGCCCTGTACTCATCAACCTTTTGCCCGACTTACTGATTCGCGCAGTTGACATACCGAAAATAGATAGCACTTGAACCAAAAAGTTGAAAATTCACTCTTTGACCTGCCCCCATAGTGGGATACTGGATGTAGGGTTTTGCCAAGGAGTCCCCATATTTGCCTCTAACTGCCAAATGAAACGCCGGAGTACCCTATGCTCGCTGCAGCATTATTTCTGTCCTCTGTTGAGTAATTCTGGACTGCTGCACACCATCTTACTCAGACAGGCTGTTTACCCTTGACATGACATGACATGCCTTCATCAGAGCGAAACTAACCTCTGCGGCAAAAAAACAGGATTTTCGGCACGCAGGCTTTTCCATTCGACATATTTACGAGCACTGGCCCTCAATCACCAAAGAAACATTTAAAAAATTAGGAGGCGTGGGAGCTTCCTGTGTCATGGGAAGTCTTGGATAACATCTTCAATGAAAATAGGTGTGGGAAATATGCTGGCATCATCTTAAAATTGGCAGGTCTCAGAGAAGCAATAACTGCCATATAATTCTATAGAAAGGCCTGTTTTCATTTTTATAATGCCCAGACATTCTTCACAGACAGCTATCGCCTACTGACGCATGAACAATGGAACATTCTGACATTTGCAGTATTGTATGCCTAAGCTACAGTTTAATCTTTCAGTCATATAAGCTGGCTGTGAAAATGCTGCCTAGTCTGGAAGGGAGCTTTATTTTCAATGTCATGATCCCTTCTATGTCTTTGTTAAACCAGGGCGTTTCCGTTTTTCCAACGGATCGTCCTATACACCAAAATACCAATTGTTTCAGTGCTTTGTGACCTCCATGAAAAGTATGACGTGTAGTTAACTCTAACTCAAGATGCCCTGAGGTAAAGGAGCTGTTATGTGAAAATAAACGGCTCAACATTCTGAGAAGCCCACGGCGTTATCGGCTCCTCAACGTAGTTTCGTTCCATCTTGTAAGGCACGATAGCTTCTTTATCGCTCTAGTGCCTAGCAGTGCCAAGGGAATTTAATCTTTCTCGCGGTTTGATTTCCATCGTTCTCTTTATTTTACGGATGTTTTCTGGCAAAAGTAGCGTTCATCTCAATGGGCGTCTCGATCACTTATCAGGAATAGTTGTCAAAGGCAAAAGAACTTCACGGACGCTTCCGATGACGAGGTTGATAAGTGTCCACTACCTTGTGAGGAATTAGCGCCCAAATGAACTGACTTTCTGAATGATGATTTACATTCTTCAGGCAGTTTATGTCTTCCTACTAATACATTTACGGACCGATACCCCTCATCCATTGGCAAAGACTATAAAGAAAATTCGCATTGAATATCATCCACGGCGTTGTCTGCTACCCAAAATACTGGTACAAGTTAAGCAAACGCCGTACTAACGGGAATCCACAGGAGTGCAGATTCTAAGTCAGTATAACAAACGAAGTTTCGGCGTTTAGGAGCCTACTGCCAGTTACGCTGGATGCTGAAATGTTGACCGCAGTTATGAAATGTGTTTTCACTTTGAAAAAGATTATCTTAATAGGGTTGTAATATTAATTATCTTGTCAGATTGTGTTAAGATATTCCCGTCACGGCGGGACTTCGGTCTTGCAGTGAGCTTCTTATTTGCCGTTTGCGTAAACTGCATTCCGTAAAAAATGACACTAAAATAAGACGAATTTTAACCAATGATTTTTGATACCCCATAAATTCAAGTATATTCGGAAAAAATATGCATAAAAGTATTCTTTCTTCTGCTCATTCGATAAAAAATTACGTCTTCTTTGAGTTTTATGCTTGGAGAGAGAGTATTTTTCGGTTTTAAAAAGTTACCTTAGTTCCTGAATAATTCTGAACCCGGCCTCCCGTAATATTTGCATTCAGCTGCGTACGTTGCCTATAAGAAAAATCGTAAACTTCTGTGTACCGTTGAGAGGAGGGCATATTGGTTTCATAGAATATTTGTAGTAAATGTGGGCTACGTTGTTCGCTTTATAGACAGCATCAATAAATGTACTTAAGCAGTGCTGCATGATTTGACATTTCCCGATCTTTAAAAATCTCACAATCAAACACTTTTTTAAAGCCAAAGGATACTCTTCCTTCAGGTGTAAAATATGAAAAAGACGCAATTGGTTAAAAAGCAGTAAAGGAGAGGATAATTTTTATGGTTTTTTTTATAAAATATATTTAAACATGTAAAGGCACCGAAGATCAATAGCAAAAATTCATGCTATATAAGTAGTCATTTCTACAGAGTGTGACTTATGTACGCGGTCGATAAGGAGCTCAGTTGAAAGCCAGCAGTCTGACTTGACTGGAATGACTTGGTACTATGCGACACGCTAAATAAAATAAACCCCCTACTTTTGAACTAAAAAAGCATTTCAGAATTTCAGTTAACATTTTATGAGATAGCACATCTGATGCATGTAAAGCCCTCTTCAGCCCGTAAGCCATAGAACGGACCCTGAGCAATGAAATGTACAACCATGATGCTATCTCTGAAGACAGACCCCTGCACGATTTTGAATACTCAGGACAATAAAGAGCGTTCTGATGCTCGACAAACCATCTTCTTCACTTATACGTACAGTTAGTGACCTAGCTCATGAAGTGTGTAGAAATTTACGAATAATTTCCAATCACTCGCAAACCGACACCAGTTCATGAGTCCAATGTCGATGTTAATTAAGTACACGTTTAAAAGAATTTAAAAACAAAAGAAATATGAAAGTCGGTATTGCGTTATTTAGAAATGTCGATTTATTTTGAAAAGCGGAATATCCCGAAAACGTCAGAAGTGGCTCTCATTTAGTAAACTTTGTTTTCCTATAAATAGAATGTGTTCTTATGCCAAAAACGAAGTAAATATGAACCTAGAAATATAATAACGTCTAATGATAGTGTTTTAGTAAAGTTTACATCTAAATATCGTTTAATAATTAGTGTGAGTTCAGATATGACGGTTTTTTAACTGCCTACATTCTGAATGTAGATGACAAAACAGTTTTCCAGTAATTCGTGTTTTTTGACTTGTTTGAAGTAAATGAGATATGGTTTAACAAGAGAAACTGGAGCTTGCTTGATTTCACTGATGGGGACCTCGTAGAAACGAACTTTTCATAAGGTGACATGCTATGAGGCCGGTCGGTGCTTAACAAATTTAAATAGAACTGACAGGCGTGATCGTAAACATACCATTTTATGTTTTTAGAGAGAACTTTTCTTCCGTTAAATTAATTTACACTTTTCGTTCGTTTTGGATTACGTTGAATTTCAGATCGGCCTCGAAACGTTGCTGGATACTTCATGATTTTAAGTTTTTTCACCTAGTCGTCTATAAAGACAGATTCTGAGTTACCTGTCTGTTCAGAACTTAAAAATAAAATAATTCTTGAAGAAATTTACCGAATTAGTGAGTTTTCGGGCGCTGCTTTTCAGGGAGATGGTCGTTTGGGTCATATGAGAAGACTCATTCAAACATCAAACTTCATTTTCGAGAAAAATGACTGTCCACAACGAAAGTCACCAATGAATATGCCTTGGGTCAATAAGAAAACTTTCCTTAATAAGTTACCTCTTTAAAAAGTGCTTTATTACTGCACGCCGTGGACGGGTCTCTGTGTACTTTGCATTTTTGCATTGTGAGGCCAAGTAAAATTTGATACTTTTGGCCGTTTCTTTCAGGTTTCTAAACAATACCAGTATTTTTCTACCGTAAACGTAAGAACACTTTGTTCACTTTTAGACTCCATTCTTCGATTATGAATGCACAGCAGATCGCCCATATAAATACTGATATTTTGCTGAAACTGTTAAAATTTTGCTCGTTCTATTTCTAAATGAGATATGAACAAAAACTAAGCTACACGACAAGTAGTGCTTCATATGTTCAAAACTGGAAATGACCATTCGACGGTGGTCATTTATGTGACATTAGGTGGAATCTTCCAAACGGCAAAACAATTTCAACCCATTTAAACAAAGGAATTCCTATCTGCGTTATTACTGCAATTTAGGACACCAAATCGCACAGATCTGCTAATTTGACATTTAGGAATGGATAAGACCTCTGGTTTACTTAAAATAACCTTTGCGGTAGCAGGTTGATTACCACGGTTAACATCGGACATAAAATATATTTTCAAGTTCAGCTAAATCTGTTTATTAAAACTCTTGCGGGCAAATTACTATCCTTTCAATTGAAAATTCACCCAGATGCGTAACCGGAGTCTAGAACATGTCTTAGCATAGAAAATTACAAAAATATATTCCAACGTCCATTGTCGCTAAAATTTACTGATATTTTACTTGATATAATTATGTAAGCACAATTTCTGCACACGAAAAGGGCACTTCATTGAAATGTGTGGATGAGCGAACAAAATGCGCAACGTTAAAGACGTCCACAACTTCTCGTATTAGTTTCCTTTATCAGATTTCATGAGATGGGTTACGTACTGTACACCTGGAACCCGAAATTTCGCCTCCATACAAGAAAGGTATTTTGTTCAGCGAAACGTCAGGCAAATATGCAGTGTTTGAACCTCGCCTTCCCTAGGCATAAGTATGTGACTTCGTCACCTATGCTTGAAGACTCATTGTGAGGTTTCGGATGAAATGTAACACTTCCTAGGTCATTCGTGCTACACGTACTTCAGTCTGGTAGCAGTGATTAAGAGTAAGAACATGGAGGTCCTAGGAACTTTTCAGATAAACAGTGGCGTTTCTTCATTATCACAATTTCACCTCAGGTAGAGTCGACAGTACTAACCGTTATACCATACTGATATCACAAGTACTTGCTAACAGCCCTGTCACGCATGTCTCAGCGATCTTGCGCCATTTCATGAAGTAATCGCGAAGGCTTCGGCTCATTAGTAAGCCCCCAACGTTCTTCATGTGCTTTTTAGCAAATAAATCTCAGTTTCACTTGTTTGAATTTTGAAAAAGTCAATGTGCGAACTCGAAAATTAATTAAGACAGCTTGAAACTGGAGTTTATATACCAGAAGGCGCACGAGGGATGTTAGGACTCACTGACGAGCCGAATTTCTCGCAGCTACGTCATACAGTGACGTAATATCCGCGAAACACGTGTGCATGGACTTGTAGCCTGTGTCTGTGCTGTCAGTATTGTAAAGTACTTAATATTTGTATACTTCTGACTGCCTGTTGGCAGCTTGTGAATACTACGTTGTTATTTCTCTGTGGCTGATGGATTTCAGATCGAACGAGCATACAGTAGGTGTGCTCACTCATGAAATGTTAACCGAAACTCCAAAAGGCGTTTTGGAATCGAAAAGATATCTCAGTTACTACAGGATGACGACTTTTTAATGAACTTCTTTTCGGCCGCATGCAAAGACTGCACTCCGTATAAATGACTACTTAAGTAGTACGCAGTTTCTTATTGATTTTCGATTTCCTTATTTATTCAAATACGTTTCATAGAAGACATGCATAGAAATATTCATTTTTTGCTCATTTGGTGGACAATTACGTTTTCTTTGAATTTTGTATTTGAAAGAGTGTATAATTCGGTTTTATAACAGTCCCTAATTATTAGTCTTTTTAAGATCATGAAATTCCGTCCATAAAACATCGTCCGTCTCCATCTCCTAATATTGTTTGTAAAGTTTACAATATGACTCAAATCAACTGCTAGATTTTATGAACCCCAGATGTTTCCCTCTTAACAGCATATAGAAATGTATGATTTTTTGCACACAGGAAATTTACGGTTTGCAGTTTGGAAACCCTGAGGTCAAGCTCAAAATTGTCCGGGGATTGGAACAGTTTTTTAAAATCGAATTATACCTCTCCTTCAAGTACAAAATTTAAAAAAATGTAATTTTATACCAAATTACAAAAAAGGAATATTTTTACGCATGTTTTCTATGAAATGAATTTTGAATAAACAAGGGGGTCGAAAATCAATGAAAAAAACTTCATACACCTTAAGCAGTCATTTTGCAGTGTAGTCTTTGCAAGCAGCCGAAAATAAGTTTGTTCAAAAGCTGACATTTCAGAGTAAGTGAAATATATTGGATTGTGCTGTAAGGCAGTTAATATTTAAAACCTACTTAAGTAATCCTTTCGAGTCGAAAACGCATTTTGGAATTTCGGTTAACATTTCATGAGTTGGCACATCTACCGTAAACTTTCGAACTGAGCACAAGAAGCTTTGTTCTGAAGATTAAACTCGAATTTAATGCATTAATTTCCTCGCAATTTCAAGCAACCAAAAACGTCAACAAGTGGATTATAAAGTACTTGGGCTAAGTTGCCTTGCACAAATTGCCATGTTTGATTAGGCCGTTAATATTATTTGTGCGGGGACGATGGAACGCTCTGTGCCAGAAGTAGGTGTTTGCGTGAAACATTGCTTTTACTAAAGTGCTACTTAAAGTTGAGGATTATCCCTATGAAAGAACATGCGGGAAACGCTTCGAACGCTTCAAAGGTAATAATTGTTATATGGGAGATATGGAGCGTTCAGAATAGCCAGAGTGCTTTTAAGATGAAGAATCGGAAACGCCAATTAATCAGGATCCATGCCAACCGCCTAAAGAAATGGCAGAAGCATTGGGAGTTGATAGGTCTCCTGTTGGTAAACTTTTGCATGCGCTTAAAATTTTACAAAAACTAGGAAATCTGGTGTCCAATAAATAGACTGAAAGATAACCAGAAGAGCGTTAAACGACGTGTGAGATGCTGATTTTAACACACATTTTAGCATCTTATCGGGAGTGGTGTCACGGGGATTCCAACTGTCAAAAACCTGGACGACGCCTGAATAGACATCAACATCACCTTCAAAGTAAAATTTCTATAGAAGCTAATGGGTAATGGGCTATGAGTTTCTGAGGCCGTCCGAAACTATTATTGCTGAGCGACATGAAACAGCAATTAGTCGATTTGAGTCGAGAGCGAACAGACGAAGGCCAAAATGTGACGAATGACATGATGAGATTATTTAACAACACGACAATGCACAACGAGTGAAGGCCACTTTGAGAGCACTTGGCTGAGAAGTCCTACCTTATCCGCCGTATTCACCAGACACCATTCCTTTAGATCAATACAACGGACCTTTCTGAGCACTACTTCAGTCCCCATGAAGGAATCAAAAGTCGACTGGATTAGCGGACTGCTTTATAAGATCAACATTTTTCTACATCGGAATTCATTTATTACCCAAAAGATGGGAAAAGGCTATAACTCTCGACGGAAAGCACTTTTTAACGAAATATAATGTTTAGTTACTTTTAAATAAACATTGTTTTCTTTCATAAAAGCGGCACACATTAGCTCCTACTCCCAACAATTAGTAGAGCTAAATAAGCGTCAATTGGAAATAGACTAAGAAGACTACGTGAATGCTCCCAGCAACTTTTGGCGGGCTCCCCAACTGCTGAAAGCCAGCCCCCTGAAGTGGTGTCGACATCTCACAAAATTTTTGTACATTTTTTTAAACTCGCACATGTTTGGGCCACGTTTTCAGTCTGGGAAGACAAGCCCCTTTACGGCTTTAAAGAATGTGCATAAATCAGTCGCCGCGAGGGCGCCATTGTGGAAGGTGCCCTGTCAGCGGCCGTTTGTTAGGCTTCATCTCCGGTTGGTGCAGTATTTTCCCACGCCATGTTCGATCGCGCTCGGGGGGAGGGGGGTAGAGGTGGAGAGAAGCGGCATGTCCGAACACATGAAAGTGCGCATGGGAATCCGTATCGAGTACATTCACTATCCGAGGTTCTGATTATCGGTCATTGTCATGGCAGTAATTGTGTTGGCGCGTACGGAGTGATTATTGATGGAGGGGCTTAGTCCTCCGAATGTTCTGATTGTGAGGGAGGCTGCTTCCAGGATGACTGGAAGGTTGTGGCTTTTCCGGGCAGTTTCCTATTAGAGACTCCGCCCATGAAGAAACGCTGCTAAGTTTGCCTTCGTTCCTTTTTAATTTCCTTAGAAATTAACTGCGAACTTGGAGTAGATCAGTACATTTAAGGACTATAGGCTCAGGCCAAAGATTTGTGTATGAATATTTGGGACGAAGTCCATCAGTCACAGCGGATAACCGCGTAATATTCAGTAACTACCGGTTATCCGCTGCGGCCGATGGATTTTGGTCCAGATATTCGTACGTAAAAATTTTGGTCTGAGCCTATGGATCTTAAATATACTGATCTACTCCAAGTTCGCAGTTAATTTCTAGGGAAATTGAAAAGAAAAATCTCTAAATTGGAGTATATCAGAAAGCAGACAGGGGATGCTGGGGGATCAACTGACGAGCCGGACCCATCGCAGCTGTCATGAAGCGGCAGAATATCGTTGAAACACGCGTGTAGGGGTTTTTGGCTGCTACCTGTGCTGTTAGTATGGAACCGCCTTATCCTGAAGTTTGCCTTTTTTTAAAGAAAAGGACGTCCATGAAGATTCCTAATGTAAGTCTTAATACGACCACTCTTGAAACTGTTTAAAAGTTCTGGTTGTTTATAAAAAAAATGCCTTCCACCGATTTGCGCTCTATAAGATGTATAACTCTTAACTGATTAGCTTGACGTCTAGGGTATTAAGAAACGGAAGCATAACAAAATGTGCCTTAAATTTGAATTTCCCTCAGATTTTTATTATAACTTTAACTAATGCATTCGGAGAACTTACCATTATCGAATGCTTCCAGATTTAAGGGGAGCAGTTTGATGAAATTAAATAGGACAGGATGCTTACGCTCGCATGTTGTCTTTCCGAAGAACTTATTCACAAATTTCATTCAGAATTCTTTTTGCAAGATTTTACATAACCCAACGTTTCACAACGACTCTAACCCGATAAAACCTTGAAACATGATTTTTGGAGATCCGAGAACATCTACCGTTCGAAAAGTTAGTGTTTGAAAGTCCATTGGGTGCCACTATAGAGAGGGACCTTACTTAACTGTCAGTAGACTGTGGATTGTGTCATATAGCGTTTTATCTTGGCATACATTTGCGCGCTGTTGCAGAAATTACATTGCCAACAACAAATACTTCCCACGACCTCATACCTTAACTCAAAATCCGTTATTTTGTGAAATTTACTTTTTGTTTATCGCTTAAGTACTACTCTCATTTCCGTTGTCGTACAATAGCGTAGGATAAGAGTTTCGACATAAATCCAGGGAATTTCTGCGTTTTCTTTCTTTTGTCAGCTTGCTGTCTAGCGCGCTGCCTCACCCATAAACGTCCCTTTATCATTAATTACCTATGGAACGATCCCACAGTCTACTGACAGTTGAGTGGGGTCCTTCTCTATACCGTTGCCGTCCATTGTTTTGTTTCCGGTCTCGGCCAGACATGGAAATATGGATTCTTCCTCTGCCACAGTCAACCTTGAACTAAATTTCAGGGCACGTCCGTGTCCAAACTCTAACTTTAACCCCAGCCCCAACATTAACCTTAAATCACCCAGACCCAACACAAACGGTGACTTTCATAACCCTTACTTTCATAACCATCCTAACCGCAAACACAAGTTTAATCCTCGCCCTTACTCTCCTAGCCCTAAATTTAGCACTAATCCTAACTCCAATTCCCCCCACCGTCTGGAATTTAGGGGGAGACGACCTGTAATACTAGGGGTCCATATTCCTGTGTCTGACCCATAGTTTAATTTCTAATGTAAAAATCAGGATGACGCATTTACGCCAAGGTAGTCGTCAATTTATTTGCAGTGAAATAAGCTAGAGTGATTGCGAGCGAAGACGGAATGAAATTTTAACGATGAGAGGACTCAGAAACATTTGCGCCCCGAGTATATCCCATAAATTGGCTTACCTTGAATTCAAAGCAGCCAACATAAGCGATTTATAAACGATTAGCTTACAGTAGGTAGGCTAACTCACAAAATGTCGACCGAAATTCCCAAATGCTCTTTCGTCTCGAAAAGATTAATCAAGTAGGGTTGTAAAACTAACCAGCCTGCAACATTATCCTATAATAATTCAGTTACGCCAGGATGCTGAATTTCGAAAGAATTTCCTTCCGGCTGCACGCAAGAACTACACTCTGTAAAAACGACTACTTATGTAGCATGAATTTTTCTTACTGATTTTCGATACCTCTAAGTGTCCAATTATATTTAACGGATAACATGCATAAAAATATTCATTTCTTTTGCTCGTTCGGTAGACAATTACGTCTTCTCCTATTTTCATACTCGAAAGGGGTACATAATTCAGTTTTAAAATGTTTCTAATTGTAGGACTTTTAAATAACGTGAAATGGTCTTTCGTATATCGTCATGTCTCTGCATTTCCCAATGTGGCCTGTAAAGGTAACAGCAGGGATCAAATTCACAGCTAAATTTTATGAACCGTGTATGGTTCCCTTTATTACCGTAGAGAAGTGTATAGATTTCCAAACGCGGAAAATATGCGGCCGGTAGTTTGGAAACCTTGAATCCAATAGTAACGACAGAGCGGATTCAAAATACAGTAGATGTGATAACTCATGAAATGTCAACCAAAATTTCGAAATCCGTTCTCGTTTCGAAAAGATAAATTAAGTAGTGTTTTAAAACTAATCATGATGCAGCATAAATCTATAATGATCCAGTTACCTCAGGGTGTCGGCTTTCGAAAGAACTTATTGTCGGCTGCATGCAAAATCAATATTCTGCAAAAATTACTACATACGTAGTATGCAATTTTCTCATTGATTTTCGATGTCCTTGAAAGTTCCATTACATTTCATGAAAAATATGCATAAAAATATTCATTCTTGTACTTATTCGGTAGAAAATCACGTCTTCTTCCACTTTCATACTCAAAAGAAGAGTATAATTCGGTTTTAAAAATGTGTCTAATTGTGAGATTTTTTAATACCGTCAAATGGCCGTTCATGAAACGTCATGTATCTGCATTTACGAATGTTGCTTGTAAAGTTAAAAATATTGTTCAAATCCACTGCTTGATTTTACGAACCTCATATGGTCTCCTCTTAATACCGTAGAGAAATGCATGGTTTTCCGTACACGGAAAATATACAGCTTGTAGTTATGAAACCGGGAATGCAAGTGTAACAGCAGGTCGGCTTCAAAATTATTCGGGAATTAGAAATATTTTTAAAACCCAATTATACTCTTTTTTGAGTACGAAATTGGAAGAAGGCGTGATATTCTACCGAATAAGTAAAAGAATGAATATTTTTATGCATGTCGTCCATGAAACATAATTGAATTTTCAAGGGCATCGAAAATCAATGAGAAAATTGCATGCTACATAAGTAGTCATTTTTTGCAGAGTATAGATCTTGCATGCAGCCGAAAATAAGTTCTTTCGAAAGCCGACACCCTGAGGTAACTGGATCATCATAGATTTATGCTGCATCATGATTAGTTTTACAACACTACTTAATTTATCTTTTCGAAACGAGAACGGATTTCGAAATTTTGGTTGACATTTCATGAGTTAGCACATCTACTGTAGTTCGGGAATTGGTAAAGTTTTTGAAAACCGAATTATACCCTTCCTTGGAGTATAAGATTGGAAGAAGACGTAATTGTCTACCGAATGTGCAAAAGAATGAATATTTTTATGCATGTTTTCCGTGAAATATAATTGGACACTTAGGGGCATCAAAAATCAGTGAGAAAAATTCATGCTACATAAGTAGTCGTTTTTACAGAGCGTAGTTCTTGCATGCAGCCGGAAGGAAATTCTTTCGAAAGCCGGCATCCCGACCCAACTGAAATATTATAGAATTATGTTGCAGGCTGTCTAGTTTTACAACCCTACTTAATTCATCTTTTCGGACCGAAAGCGCATTCGGGAATTGCGGTTGACATTTCATGAGTTAGTCCACCTACTGTATTTGGAAGCACTACAAGTTTACTTAACCTTTATCTCCAGTTTGGTGACTGACGTCCAACCGTCCTCGCTTTGCTGCTATTTCGATAACTAAAATTGCTTTCGTTTGTTCAACCCGTTGTTTCTTCTTTAAACCATAAACAGAAATGTCTATGGCTTGCTTGCTATTCCGAGTTCCTTACTTCAGAGCGAGTCAATGTGTATCAACGGCATTCCAGTGAAATTAAGATGAAACACGTCTTATAAACACGTATTTCTTTATTTTTTATATTTGAGAGGTCAAGTTGGCAAACACATATTTTGGTATTTCACCTTCAGACCCATACAGTCGCATAGAAAACAAAAATATGAGAAGTGGACAGGGTTAATAAGTGTCTCGGCGGTTATAAACACTCATCGTTTCCACGCCAACGGCAGGGCGGGGTCGGCGCGTCGTGGTCATTGGGGCAAAGGGAGGAAGGTGACGAGTGATACTTGTAAGTCGAGTAGGTGGATTGCACATCAATGTCACCATGGGGTGGCGTGCGATGATCATCTGGGATCGGCGTTGGTCACGGACGACAGGGAATGTGTATCGTCTCCTGGCAACGTAAAGCAGGATTCGCCAGCCGTATAGCCACTGCCTTGGCGTAGGCCCTGATGGAAGTTTGCTGGTATCCGGTAGACAACCTTGAATCGGTAATTCGTACGGACTAAGTGTGCAAAAATAGAATTCGAACTCGAATTCTTTTCACCTTTCTCTATGAAGGCCGATTTGTGTTCATGTACTCTTTTTCTAGACCAATGAACCCTACAACAAAGGGCCAACTGAATGAGTAAATGCGCATCGATGTGGCCTGTAACGGTAGTCAGTCTTTACCTCCTAAGCATAAGGGGAGAGATTTTGCGAAACAGACACGTAAATTCACCGCGGGCAAAACGCTAAGGATCTCTGTCTCTAGACCTCGTCTTATAAACACGTCTTTCCTTCTGCACTTGCCATGGTTGGCTTTATGCTGCCCAGAGGATAAATCTCTCTATATATCAATTTTCGCGAACCATGTTTCGAAGCTTCTGGTATTCTGATTCAACAATTTCAGAGGAGCAGATACGTCGCACTCTAGCTGCCAATTTCTGGGCCAAACTGCGTTTAACAGTTAGGAGTACAAAGTTGTGAAAATCAATGTATTTTCTCGTCCAGTTTTTCGTTCGCAATACCCTACGTTGGATAGATCCATCCTCTTGAAGGACATCTAGGGACACGATTTCGTTGTCTGAATCAGAAACTACAGACAACTTTAGCGTGGGTACGCACTGCTAAACTCTTGGACCAGGGCACCTATGTTGGTGGTAAAATGCGTCATGCAGATGCCGTCCACGTACCGACGGTAGACAAGGATAAAGGAGACTGGAATGGCCATTTCTGGCTTATCAGCCGTCGTCAGCCAGTCATACCCAAGCCCGAAGTGTGGAACACCCAAGCCTCGAACTCGGGTAATAGCAGTCTGCCTATATATCATGCGCCGCTGTGCGGCTGCTGGTTGGGCTCGAGAGAGAGCCCTTAAGGCACAACGGAACGAGTGAGTTCCGTATGAACGAATGGTGAGCGCCCCCTAACATTGTATATTCCCGATCGAAAACCGACAGGGCAACGGGCTCGTGGCCCGGTGGGTATAGGCGTGGACTTCTAAGCCAACAGGTCGCGAGTTCGAGGCTCGGGTGTTCCAAACCTCGGGCTTGGGTATGGTTGGCCGACGACAGCTAATAAGCCAGAAATGGTTATTCCAGTCTCCTTTGTCTTTGTCGGTATCGCCTTATCAACATATACCACTAGTCGCTGTGCGACTGCCTGCTAGGGTTCTAGTATGAGCCCCAAGGCGCAATAGAACGAGCATGTCCTCTAACCTGATCGGTGAGCGCCCATTTGTCATAATTGATATTCCTGATCACAACCGACAGGACAACGGGCCCGTGGCTCAATGGTAGAGCGTCAAACTCCATGACCAAATATCCCGGGTTCGAATCTCAAGTGCTCCACACTTGGGGTTGGGTATGACTGGCTGATGACGGCTAATAAGCCAGAAATGGCCATTCCGGTCTCCCTTGTCTTTGTCGATAATGCCATTCTGCCTATATCGTGCGCAGCTGTACGGCTGTTGGTTGGGCTCGAGAAAGAGCCTGTAAGGCACATCGGAACGAGTGAGTTCCGTAATAACGATTATATGATATTATATACGATATATATATATATATATGAATGGGTTGTGTCCCTCATTTGATGATGGAATGGCTACTCGGCCCTTCAAGGGTGATGGCCTAGATTAAGTGCAGAGCTGCGTGTCAACCTTCTGGGCCTTAAGGATTGTGTGCGTCTGCTATGCCATTATTCAGCAAACCACGGCTCTCGCAGTTTGGTGTGTGCTGGCACATGGCTCCCTGCCGGTACACCTGCTTGCCCTCCTGCTGGGTATACAGGTCGTGTGCATGGTTGTTCTGTCAACCTCCTCCTACTCCTTTTGACGCGTCTGTTTTGTTGTTAGTTCCAATGCCGATCAAGTGTT